>JXXA01020116.1:0-16951 GCA_000956255.1 Anopheles punctulatus
CACCGACGCGACAGACAGCCGATCGGGGTGGATGGTTTTTGTTTTTTTATTATCTGCTCACTTTAACGACCCTTCACGTCACTTTACGCGCGTGCCCGTTTTCCAAGGTGCTAAAGTACGCCGGTATTACCCTGGAGGTGCTGACCTCTGGCAAAGGGTGTTCGATCTTTTAATGCTTCCTAGACGAATGCTTGTCTCAGGGGGTCCATGCCTCTGAATGCTCATCGTAAAATGGTCTCGTTTTGGAATGCTACATCTAGCTGCGTTTGGAGCGGATTCCGCGGCAAACCCGAACATGTTTCGCAACAAGCAAATATTGAAACAGCTGGCCGTCCAATCCCTGCTGCCGTTTGGACGCTCGTTTTCGTTCTCCTGTTGGTGCAGAGTCGCAGAGGCACAACGCGATTAGATGTTTGAGGCTTAAAATGATACCTTTTTGCACAGTACTGGTGCTTTGTTTTGAGGTGAGATTTAATCGGAACGAATTTCTATGGGATGTACTCATCACGAACCTTGTGCAATTACAGGCTGTCCTCACTGGACCCGTACCGGAATTCGGTCTTCCCCTTTCGATAGCCGGCAGTTCTCAGGTGCGTGACTCTGCCACACAAGTACAAAACCTCCTTCAAACCGTCACCGACCGATTGAACGTCACGTTGACGTCGAATTACGCGCGACTTCCGACGACCCTAGCGCAACTCGCCACGATCGCAACGTTCACTGAAAGTATCGATCGTGCGGTGGTCGCACCAGTGCTGGCTTTGGTGCGTGACTCATCCGGTGATGTACGGGTCAGTTTTCAACCCGTTCTCGAAGGGATCTCCTCAACGCAGTGCTACATCCAGCAACAGCTTCCGATGCATCTGACGCGTTTCCATTAGCCACTACGTGCCGGATCGGTTGGTCGATGGTTTTCGATGCGTTCGGAGTGGGTTGGAACGGTTGGCGGGAAGTTTGGAGACCCTCCGTGGGGCAGTGCTGGAAGCGGTAAAGGAAGCAGGAACAGCAAGCGTCTCTCCGTCAACACTAAAGAAGTATGTAAGCCTAGCCTCAGTTTATGACGTAGCGCGATCGGTGAGTGCGGTGAGGGTTTGTTTACCCTCCATTATCGAAACCATCAACAGCTCGATCGATCGGTTGAAAATGGCGGATGATTTTATTGTGAAAGTTAAAAGAATGATATCACAATGGAATCCGACGTTAAAGTAAAAAATGATCGTGAAATAACAATGTAAATCCGGAAGATTTATAATTTTTTTAACTAAAAAATGACACACCCAAAATAAATTAAGCGTTTTCTAACATAAAAAAGTTATAATAAACGCTATATTTTTTTGCTTTTTAACACAGTTTTCAATTAAATGCTGCAGCCTAGTGGCTGATAAAGAGATCGAAAATGTATCACCTAGCATGCAAGGTTATCCATCGATGATGCAATAAAAAATACAAAACTGTCCTAGCTGTATTTGGTCTTTGGTACAAAAATTCACATTGTTATGTGTATTTGGTATGTTGGTTGCAGGTATTTAGAAACCATTCGTAACGCTTGTTTTTAGTATAGAATTTTTTTCTTCGCAATAATAGCCACAAAAAAATGAGGACAATCATTTGAGCGATAAATAAAATCGTTCATGGCGCTTTGCGATCACTCCGTTAATGATACCCAGACGCGACGTGACGTTAAACAAAAAAAACAAGACGCACAACGTGCCACAAATGATTACCGGCTCAACTAACCGTCCCTCGCAAATGGCCATAAAATGCGATGCAGCTCACGTGCCTCCCCAGCGGTTGTGGTTGTTTATTGTCTAACGTTGACCTTGAGGAACCATGCGTCTCCATTTGCTACGCACTTGAGCCTTGAGCAGGCGCTGCTTCCGGGAACTAGAGCCCTCATGTGAACTGAGTGTGCAAAAGCGCACCCGCGATTGTCGACCGAAATTGGAAGAAGGAAAAAAATTCTCATTAATTAATTTTTCACCTCCACCACGAACCGAACGCTAGCAGCTTTTGAACGGGTACGCTTCGCATCGCGTGCCTTCCGCCGATTAAAGCTTATGTCGTCAAATTAAAACGAATTGTTGCCATCGAACCCCCCCCTCCCTCCTGTGACGACGATCAAAAAGTGAACGATTTGTTTTTCTTGCTCGTTGCACTTTTGTGCATTTTATTGGCCCATTTATCACTCAATGTACGCTTTTGTTTGGGCTGATGTGCGATAAAATGCGTCTTTTTTTTTGTTTCCCCAGCTCTTGGTGTGAGTGTGTGTGAGTGAGAGATTGACACTAATGAGCCGGTTTGTCGTGAGCGCCCGTTCCGCCAGTGTCATCCCGGATGCAGGCCAGCTTTCGTGGCATCGTGTTTACATCGAACGCACACGACACAGCGGCGATACGTAGAAACCGTAAGTTAAATGGCCATCATCACCAAACGACACGTGACCGATGATGGTACACGCGTTGGTGGTAGCCAACTTGTTGCAAGCCCTCGCTGAGGAGCGAAGCGAGGGAGAGAAGGGAAGGAGGTGATGCATGCGGAGGAGCGGTTTGTTTTTGTGCTCGGTCGTGTTGGGGATGATAAAGCCAGCAAAGCAGAGGTTCAATTTATTCGAAACTCATTGCAAAGCTTGACTTATCATCCAGATACTTTCTTAGCCTAGTGAAGCTTTTGAGGAAAAAATGTGGCATTAATTTAGAAACATTTTTCAGAGTGTGACTGAAAACCTAAAACTTGAGTAACACGGATTTTATTTTTTTTTTACATTTTATTTAACAACTTTTCGATAATAGTTTATAAAATTTATGTTTGATTTTAATACCTAAATAAAAAATCGTCATTGATTTGTTACTCAATATCGTTCGATAATGTATAATAAAATGTTTTAAAATTATTCGGACGTTTTATAAGATAAAATGAAACAGTTTAAGCTCTTACTGCAATTTTAAAGGCTCAAATATATGTTGTCTTTTTGATGCTCAAATATATGTTGTCCTTCGAACCGGATCGATCCGGTTTGCCGTTTCTTTTAAAGATACAATGTAAGATACATAAAACGCTGCCTCGCCTCGGTAGCTACCCAAGCAACCACACCGTATTGTTGTCATCAACGATCAGATTAATTAATAACCGTGACGTATGTGCGCTCAAGACGCCGTCCGCAGTCAGCAGAACCTGACGAGCGCTGGATTACGACATCTCATTCAGCACCCGCTCCAGAAGCCGCTCATAGGCCGGTCATCGTCGACGTCGTCGTCGTCGTCACTGCTCGTGACACGTTAATCAATGTCACGTCAAGTCGAGTTAAAATCACGCCCGACTGCTCCCGGTCGGAGCGCTAGTGTGCTAGTGTGTGCCACTGCCGCTGCGCTGCGTGTGCTGGATGGGTTGAGGGTTTACGCAGGTTGGTTCGGTCGGACGGTATCCGTACGTCCGGTTGACAGTGGTACAAGGCGAAGCACTGCGCTGGAGTGTGATGGCGTTTATTAGGTTACGTGTGCAGCGTATCGGTTTCGCTACATCGTGCCGTACCTGGCTGTCAGTCCCGCGCAAGCCTGCGCTCAGCTGTCAGGCAGAACATGGCGCACGTGGCGTCACGGTGACGAGATGCCTTCCAGCTACGGGATACTCAAAGTTCTAGTAGATTAGAAGTATAACCAAATTTGCTATTTGTTACCAGTGGATCGGCAATCGTAGGAAGGACAAACGACTGCAGCCGAATAGATGTTAGTTGCTCAAATAATTAAATAATTTGCATTTACGCCATAAGTAACACGATTGGTAGTTTAAAAATTCTCCGACCGATGTTTGTTATCTTTCGGAGGTTGTCAAACTATTTCGTTATAGTTATATAGTTACTAAAAGAAGCAACAATGCAGCTTTTAAAAAAGCACAATTAGAATCGATTTCGATCGTAAATTCAATCCTCCACTCCTCGTAACGAGATTGATTGAAAAAATATAGACATAAAAGATCTTTCCAACAACAAAAAACTAAATAAATAAAATAAAACACCAGTTGCTAAGCCAGGCTGTTAATCGCGAACGTGCCATAAATGGTATCACTGCCTGGTGCCGTGGTGATTTATTGCATCAGCAGTGGTGGCAATTTTTGGCCTCGTTACACATTTCACTCCACCCCGTCGGTACCGCCCGGCGCCGAAGTACGGAGCGTAAAATAATTCACCATTTAATTAACTCATCTTTTACGGTGCAACACCGCACGTGCACCCCACCGCCCATGCCGGACTGATCGCTTCCACTTTGCTGATGTGTGCTAAATAGTGCACACGCACCGACAACCCTCAGTTTGCGTCGATTTCTCCAAGTAGTCGGGTTGCCAAATCGTTTGGGTCCGGTCGTTTTACCGCACCGAGCGCCTCCCGATCTTATTCCGTTTTATTGATTTTTTTTTGTGTGGTGCCATAGTCCGTTTCGATCGATTCGACGGTGAGCATTAGCCAGTCGTTGGTTTCTGCGCACTTACCATCGTGCGAGTGGCCAATATCTGATTACGTACTTTTGGGTGAAAATATAATATTTTAAATTTAAACATTTCCCAACATAATAACGTTAATAATAGCCACCTCATCCCCCGGGGTGCGCCAACACTGCTAACGATGATGGCGATGACGGCGACGCATCGGACGGCTGGCAGCTTCCCAGGAGGCACACGATCGCTGCCACCGCCAAAGGAAGGGGAGTGGCGTATTTATAGCGGCCCTGATTCCGCGCTACACTTTCGGGCGGCATTTTCCGGTGCTAATTCGGCTGCCCGCGGTTTACCCGTGTTTCGTAAAACCGCGTCGTCACCGTCGTTTTTCCAAATCGGGCGATCGGCCAGGGGGCCATGCCGGGGCGAGTTCTGCGGCGGCAATCTCTCGCGATCGCGATCGCCTCGATGACGACGGGCTCAAATGATTGTCTATTAATAATCTGTAAATCATATAAACCGTTTGCTTGGCGGGAAGTGCGCGGCATGGCAACGTCCCACCGGTACGCGTACTGGGTTCGGAACGTGCCTGTCGCCTCGGATTGGGTGAGTAAAGCGAATGATTCGGGAAGCATCTCTTTCCACCGTGATGGAAAGTAATAAAGACCAAACCAACTGTTGATTAACTTTGACCGATTGGTAAACCAAAGTTCTGGAATATTTACAATGGCTTTTTGTGTATTTACTACTTTTTTCGCACATTGTTCAATTCAAAGTCATTTTAATATCCTTTATAGTCCAGTTTTGTTTGATGATTTAAAATAGATAAATTTTATGGTTTTACATTGGCTGACTGTGAAACTAATTTCTGTAATTGATCTCGACAGTCGATTGCTTGTTTGACTCAAATTAAAAACATAGTCAAAACTGTCACCTGTCAAATGAGCAGTCCGTTGTCAACATCGGTTTGAAGGCGTCCAAAAAGGAGGCATGGAAGGGCAAAATACGACGATTGCAAACGCTTGCAACATGCTATGCGCAGATAAATGTATCGAATTCAATTTCTCTATTTCCAGCGCGAGTGTTTGTGGTTCTAAAGAAAATTTCACAATAAAAAGATAAAGCCGAACGAACCGAAATAATACTAGTACGCTACAATGTAGGCAACGCTAAATAAATAACCTTTCAAACCGGCCAGCATTCAATGGCAATTTAATGCACCCCGGATCACTACCATCGGCAGTGTCGCATTCTGTCTTACCAACCTGAGTTTTCTCGTCGCAGACTACCACACTGGTACCCAAATACTTAGAGTGTTGAGTGGCGGTGTCCCCATCCCCGGCCCCGGGTCGAGATAATTTTGTTTATTTTTACCACGGGTGAAAATCTGTTTACAAGCCGCCACGACGGACGCCGAGGACGCGCTGATGTTCTTCCGTTTTCATGACCGAACACTGACTCACACATACACTTACAAACACATTCGGCGTTTGCATGCGAACGGTCGTATAGGCGACGCTAAATGGCGGAAGATGATGAGTAACTGAGATCCGAAGCCGCGAGATTCGTCGGTATGTTGCAACGTCTCCATCCTAGGCGTCGCAATGGGGAAGCCATCTGTAAATGGTCAAGCGCTTGAAGCGTTTTTGATGTTTTTTTTCATATCTGGGTCATACGGTTGATTCAGTGTGTTTTGTTACATTTATCGGGTCGTTATTTTTAAGCATCATCCGTAATCTGTCGTTCAGCAAGATTCGCAAAAGAAGATGCAATGTGGGTATGGTAAAAATATAGTCGATTTCGATTGAATTCACCCGCCACCACTTCCGTACCCCAATTACCGGCTGATACGAGGCCCGGTGGTAGCGACGAGAAGCTTAAAATAAATTTGTTTTTATTTTTAACTCGATTGGATCATTTTCCGTGTCCAAAGTGCATTATGGAAGTAGCTGTATCGGTTTCGTGGAGGAATGAGGATGCTGATGTACCACGCCGCTTTATCGCGGTGGAGAACGCTGTGTAACAGACCGAACGACGATGCTAAACATGCCTGCACGGTGGAACATTTCGGGAAAGTTTAAAATTCGAATAGGAATAGTAATTAGATGATACGATTTTCTCGAACGATTCTGTTTTCAATACGATACAATTCTTTAAACCAACGAGTGAAATTAGTTTTTGGGCAAAAGTGTCCTCTTGTCATCGATGTCAAAAATGAGTGATCTTTGCCATTGGTTCGTTTACATCCAGTTCGAATTTGAGATTGACACTTAGCGCTAAACGCGGTGTTGTCAAATATGTCAACAAATCGAAACCGGTTGTCAAAATTGAGCGCCCGAAACAAAACAGTGGATGATTGAATGCTTCCTTTTGATTCTACCTACCCACGAGCAGTGAAGCTAGTAAGGGAAACGGTTTGACATATTTATTTCGTTTAGTAACCCGTGCGCATCTCCTCACCACGCTCAATCGTCCGCCGTCGGGCCGTCCGATGCACACTGTCGGATTTCGTTCGTGAGCGTCGGTTCGCTAAGCTCCACCAGGTTTATCTTCACCAGCTCGACGCAGATGAGGAAGCGGTTGGCGCTCGCAACCGTTTCCGATTCGATCAGCTCGAACAGATACTGAACCTTGAGGCTGAACTGGACGGAAAGCTCACTGTAGAACCCAGAAAGCTGTGAGAGTAGCCGAAAGAGAGAGAGAGAGAGGTGGGAGAGACAGTAGAGACAAGGGTACAATAACTCGGCACGGAATGATCGTTCACCCGGCCGGGCGTTACCTACCACCAGCACGCACTCGTCGAGTTTTTCCTGCGACGTGAGAAAGTCGCAGACGGTGAGCTCCACCTGAGCCATTTCGTAGTCGAACGGGAGTATGTCGGTGAACGGTAGGATCGAATCCTGCAGGAACTGCAGACGGGCTATCTCCTTGTCGAAGCACAGGCCCGCACTGTCCGAAAGTGAGGTTAGGAAGCCAAACACCAGCCCGAGGTACTTGTTGAAGCAGAACTGCGCGAACTTGCCGTTCTCGATCACGGTCAGGATGAGGCTGTCGAGCAGGCCGGACGTGATTTGGCCGGGTGTGGAGCTCCCGGAAATCGCCGCGGACATCGTGTCCAGCAGGGTCTGCATTTGGGTGGCGAGCGCGGGATAGCGCGTGGTCGCAAGCGACTCGAACGTTGTCGTGTAGGAGTCGAGTGCCGCGAGCATTTTGCTGATGTCCGGTGCGGTTGTAATGCGGGTGAGTGCCTTGGCGCTTGCCTTTAGACTGTCGTACTCGCTGCCGTAGCGATCCAAATACTCCTTCACCTTTGCCTGTATGCCATCGGTGACGGTGCGAGCCGAGTTGACCAGTGCGGTGTTGGTGGTGACCGAGGTGGCGGACGCCTGATACAGCAGCACCAGATAGTCGTCCGCGAGATTAATGTTCTCGAGCGTACTGTCGATCGTGTACTTCACCTGCGGTATGTACGCTTTCAGTTGGTTGACGGAAAACACGAGATTGTAGATGAGCGCCGGCTTGACGTGCTTCTTCAAGACGGCGGCACTCAGATCCATCGGCATTTCGGTGACGGCGGCATCGATCGCACCCTTGAGCGCCTGCAGCTTCGCGGTGAGATCGGCCAACCCGTCGGCAATCCGATCGAACCCGTCCGTCAGCTGGTCCGGGATGTAGTCCAACCCGACGCTGTCGAAGCGCTCCTGGAACAGGGCCTTGATCGCGGTGTTCGCGAGCGGGATCTTCGTCGCGATCGCAGTCGACACTTCGGTGATCTTGCTGAAGACGGGCGCAAAGGCGGCGGTCACATCGCCCGACGCATCCGTCACCAGGTTCGTCACCAGCGGGATCAGCTCGTCACCCATCTGCACCGTTATCGGTGCGACCGTCGCCATAATATCGGCCAGCTGCTGCAGTCCATTGTAGTTCGCATCCACCGTCAGGGGTGTGTTGTCATCGACCGCTACCATGACGGTCTTTGCGGCGAGCGCCGCCTGCGACACCTTACCGCTGCTCGCGATCGGCAGACTGACGCCAAAGTCGGGCTTCGCCTGAACCTACGGACGTTGGGATAGCAGACCGGGACGTTAGTAGATGGCCGGTGTTCGTTGGCTTCCGGGCGCGCGCAACCCTACCTCCAGCAGACCCTGCACGCACAGGATGAGCACGAGCGAGCGCATCATTTTCACGGCTTTCAGGGGTGCCTTTTTTTCGATGCTAGCCAGCAGCAAAACACCACAACTACGGGTCGCAAATATCTGGAATAATCGCAATCGAATCTGCCGCTGGTTCGTCCCCGCTACGTGGTAACACTGAAGCTGTTGCAGCTGGAAACGTGCCGCACCGCTTGCGGTTACCTGTGTTTGCTGCGATGCCTCGCAACGCTCGCCTTCGCTGCAGCTGTGTCAAGACAGCCCCAGATCTGGCAGAAACTTTTGCACACTCTTTTTTTGTTTTTTTCGTCACTGCCTTTGGGCTCACCAAATCCATGCCTGCGATAGCGCTAGGACCGATCGGGTCGGTAGCCACTTGTGTCACGTTGATAGGGACGGTGTGAGAGAAGGCAAGCTGGTAAGCTGGACAGACGAGGAAAACGAAACGTAAAGTAATCCCCCAACCGCAAAGCATCGCGGGCAGTGTCTTCCGAGCACGCAGCACAACGAATCGAGCAGTTGTTTCACTGACAATAAAGAAAATCCACGCCTCGCCAACTGTGGGCAAAAAAATCGAATCGAAGCAGTTATCGCTAAAATTGTGCGCTTTATTAGACTCCCGGAAACCCTTTGGTCATTGTCCCTCCGTTTAATCGTCATCCTGCAGTGGGCCCAGCTCGGCACACGCATTGATGCGCTGCACCAGGTTCGGAATTTCCGTGTTGGCAAGCTGGGACTGCGAGATGGACATGCAGATCTTCAGCCGATTCCGGCTGGCGGTGACCTCGTGCGACACGGTGTTGTACCCGAGCGTAAACATGTCGCCGAAGGCTTCCTCCAGTTTGGTGTAGATGGCGAGCAGCTGTGTGGCAACAGAAATGCAGAGTAATAGCGATAGTTGAGCACGGTTTGTACTCGTTCTTCTCGCATTATCTTACCGCGGCGGCACACTCCTCCAGACTGGCCGGCTCGCTGATCGTGTTGCACACGGTCAGGTCGTCCGTAATGTCCTCGAAGTCGTAGAACAGCAGCCCCAGCATCAGCTCGATCGTCTTCCGGTAGTATTCCAGCCGCTGCGACTCGTTATCGATGCACTGTTTCGCCTCGAGCGTGACGGTTTCGAGCAGCACGTTTAGATGGTCTTTGTATTTATAGAAGCAGTACTGCGAGTACTTGTCGTTCGCGACCAGCCGCGTGATGAGCGCGTTCACCAGGTCGCTGTCGTAGATGAAGTACAGCTGGGCGGCCACGTCGTACACGTCCATCAGCGCTTCTTTCAGCGTGTCCAGCACGGCCGGCAAGTTTGGCGTTTTGAGCGCCAGCTCGACCAGATTGCTGCCGAACTGGGCCAATACCGTGCCGAGTCCGGTGGCACTCGCAGCCGTGGCGACGTTCGTCAGCGTGCCAAAGTCCGACGTCACCTTCGCCAGCCGCATGCCGACGGTCGTCATCTTGCCGGTGATCGTGGTGCCGATGGCTTGCGCGATCTTGTCCAGGTCCGCCGCCAGTCCCGACTTCTCGCCGATAACGCTGTCGACCTTGCTGCTGAGCTTGATCATGTACTGGTCGGCGATGGCCAGACCCTCGACGGTGCTGTCGACGGTGTATTTCAGCACCGGTACGGATGCCCGCAGCTGGTGCAGTGCGATGATCAGCCGGTTGAGCAGCGGCCGGCCGAGGTTCTTGCTGACGATGGCCGGCGATACGGACGCACTGCTACCGGCCTCGGCAACCGCGTTCAGCGCACCGGTCTTCATCTCGGCGAGGACGAGACCGAGCGCTTGCAGCGGCTTCCCTATGAACGTGAAGCTGTCCTGGAACTTCTCGACCAGCGGCGATCCGATCAGCAGCACGAGCGGATTGATCACGCCGGGCAGGGTTTCGTCCGCGTACGAGGACGCACTGGCGACCGCCAACTGGGCCGCACCGAACATGTCGTTCACGTTGCCACTCGTATCGCCGGCCAGTGCCGTGAGGGTGGTTAGGATCGCCGTTGCACGCGTTTGGAACTCGGTCGCAACATTCTGCACGATCGCCAGCACATCCGGCAGCAGGGTTAGCTCGGAGCTGATCGTGAACCCAACCGTGGCTTCCTTCACCACGGAGATGATGACGTTCGCTTCGGTGAGGGCCGTCCCAACGCGGCCCGTATTCGGGACGGGTACACCGAGCGCGAACTCTGGACGCGGGTCCGCCGTACAAAACTGTGGTGCGAATTTTACGAGCGCTTGTAATGGAGCTGCACGGAGAGGGCTTCAAGAATGCAAAATGCACCAAAAACGGACGGCTTACCTGCAACAGTGACAGCATGCAAAGTGCTACTATCGAAACGCCCATCGTAATGCGTCGTTAATGGTGCCCAGCACGGGAGCTACTTCTGGTTAGATATCTGATAAATCGTTCTCAAATGTCGCTAGCCGCGCTAGACGTACGCACTCAATGTCAAACCCGCGCACGCTCGCGTCAGTTCTGGGAACGGGTTCGTGGGTACCGACAGTTGCCGCCGACACATTCGCCAATCCAAGCTGTGTACACATAGCTGGTGGCTGGCCTCTCACGACAACGGAGTGGCTAAAGATTTAGCAGCGGCCTAACATTTCGAAACACCTCAGGCCCCAGGCCCCAACACCGTTCGAATCCCAATCCGAGCCGAACGTCTTGCATTATCCTTTCAACCCGTGCGTGTGGAGATACTTTTTCGGACTGATCCTGAATATTGTAATCAACTAGAGCGCCACTGCTGGATAGGCATGGACACACACTTGACGTGGGAACCTATTAAGTGGAAAATCAACCGAACCGACTATCGTTTGGTGTCGTATCCCATCGGTCGTATCACAAAAAGCAGGTTACAGTCAGCTGGAAAAACATTTGCGCAAATACACATCGAGTTCTGCAGTGGTTGGATACCGTACCGGTTCGAGGAATCCAGACAGAACATCCTCACCGGCCGAACATCTACTCGCACTTGGTGTTTTGCACATGAAGCTGCGAGCGCACCACCTTCGTGTGGAACCGATGCAGTACACATGCAGTATGCTCTTGCATCATTTAAGTATGCTCTCCTCTCAGACATCCACTAGAGTAGAGGGTGAAGCAACAGAGACCAAGGTCCTCTGTCACACTGATGGCTTGAAACAATCTCATCCAGAACAAACTGCTACTCTCTCAAAAGTGCCCTCGATCTAAGAGGTAAATGATGTTTCTCATCTACTGGTATTGGTTTTTCTGGGTCTGAAATGGTCTATTTACCAAAGTCTAGAAGTTACAAGTTGTATAAGTATAGTTGTTTTTATAAGGAAGCAAACTAAGCAAATGAGTGATGTCCCTTTGGAGTTCTACACATTCAATCGGTTCTATCGTTGAAAAAACATTTCATATCAGATCCATTGTACATCCGCTAGAGTAGTTTTATGATCTTCATTGTCTGGATCCAAAATTGTATGCACTTATTTGCCCTACTCTGAAAGATACCACTTTTCTACTTCCATTCCATCTAGTTCTATCCTTCTGGGATTACATCTAAGATTACAGTCTAATAAAATTCAGGTCAATTTTACAAACAGATAAAAATTGACTTTCCCTTTCCCTTTCGGCTAATAGCAAGCTACCTGAAGTCTGAAAATGTAACTATTTTGCTCAATGTGTGAATATGAATGTAACTAAATTTGTTTAACCGAAGGATATCGACACGCCAAACCCAAGCAAACCCTCATCCAGAATCCCATCCTTTAGTGCGCGGCACAGCTCCGCGCGTTTCGATTCGTCCACGACCCGAGCGCATCAGTGTCGATGCCACAAAAATTTGGCGATATTTAAACAGTTGATCAGCGTAATCGAGCGGAGGAGGGAAGCACAGCTCGGAGCCGCTTCCAGCAGAAACAACACAGGCCCGCGTCAGTAGCGTTTGCAACGGAGATAATATTGGGAGATTGAGAGCGACGGTTAGGATGTATCACGTTGGTTTGATAATTCTGCTGTTTCAGGTAGGTTTGCGGGGTTTGCGCAACGTCCAGGAATTGAGAAACTTTGTTGTGTCCCTTCCTCGTTTCCACAGAGTGCACTTGTCGTTGGTAGTCCCGATTTTGGGCTACCAGCGTCCACAGTGACCGGTACGGATCGTGTGTTGGCGAGCGTGAATACTGCCTCGAGCTACGTAAATACACTGGCACCGGCCCAACTCGTACCGGCCGCCCTAACACAGTCGGCCTACGGACTACCGACGATCGTGCAGATCCTGCAGGGAACCGGTACCATCGTGTCGGAGGATGGTGCAGCGTTGGCTCTCGCCATGGCTAATCTCGCCTCAAGCAGCAGTGGTGATGCGGCGGTCCTGTTCGATGCCGTCACGGACAACATCCAGACCACACTGGATCACATCGCGCAGCGACTGCCCACGACAAAGTCCGGCCTTGCGGCGCTGATCGACGATAACGTTCCCGATAGGCTTACCGATGGGTTCGAGCGCATCACCGTCGCACTACGGTTGCTGGCCGTACGGATCGGTGCGCTGAAGAGTGGTGTGCTGAAGGCGATTGAGGTGGCCGGATCGGCCACCAACATCCCGACCCAGGTGCTCACCAAGTACGTCACGGTGCGCATGGTGTACGAGGTGCTGTGGGTGGTGCAGGACCTACGTGCCTACCTGCCGGTGATACGCTACACGCTCAACACCTCGCTCGAGGATGCGGTGGAAGCGGACGCGTTCCTGACGCTTTACACGGCCACACTAACGTCGGCCAACGCGATCCTGGTACCGATCACTAGCTCCTTCCAGACGGCCCAGGACAGCTTCTACGACACCCTGAAGTCGAGCGTCCAGGGTCTCGTCAACTTCTACACCGATCAGAAGCAACAGATACTCGACCTGCCGATGAACAGCGAACCGGATCTGGGTGCGGCGATCGATGCCATGATGGCCACGTACACATCCACCCTGGCCGGGCACGAAACGGACATTACTGGCGTTGCCAGCCGACTCTCAAACGATCTGACCGAACTAAAAGCAACGCTATCGAGCCCACGCCCGGAGATCGACTCGTTCACGGACAGCAAACTGATCGGGGCGCTGGTCCACACGCTGATCGACAGTGGCGTCTACTCACGCTACTGCTACCACAAGCACAAGGACCAGGTACTAGATGCGATTGGCTTCCTGGTGCAGGAGTCTTCCAACTGCATCGTGCGCGAGATACCGCGGCTCACCGATCTGAGCGACGCCGTCCGATCGCTCGTCGTAACCGACGTGTTTGACTTCGAGGACATACTCGACTGGCTGACCATCTGCAACGAGCTGCAGAACGCGGCGATCAAGAGCGCCTGCGTCCAGCGGGTAAGGGGGCGAACGTAAGTGCGAGGCTACATGATCAGCGTCTTTTTCCTCCTTTTTCCCGGCAGATCTCCAGCTCCTACACGCCGCTGGGCGGCTTCTTCGCCGACAAGTACGACATGCTGTACGATCTCATCGACACCGAGCTGAGCGCGTCCAGGCAGCGGCTTAAGATTTGCATGCAGCTTTCGGAGCGCACGATTACGCTCCGGTACGTGCCGGATCTGCAGGCCGACATCGAGCTGTGTGCGGTTGGGGGTCCCAACGCGTGAAAGGACTTTAAGATTAATGCTGCTTTTGCCGCTTCGATGGCGATGCAAACAAATAAAAGCGTCGCGCTAGATGACGAACTTTTACTGTGTACATCAAAATAAACGAATTCAAACGCCATGTTCCACTCAGTCTTCTGGCACGGAAAAGAAAAGCGAAACATCGTCCACAAGTGCCGCACAGTGGTCCACTTTTCTTTTTCTTTTTTATCCTTGGGCACGGGACCAGATCACCAGCAAAAGTAAAAGAAAAAACATAAACCGGGAGAGGGAGAGCGCACAACTAGACATGTTTGTACAGCGGGATTTGCGAGCACTTTTTTACCAATTATTCCAGGAGCAACAGAGCTCCTCCCAGAGCTCCGGCATTGTTTGATATGTCTGGTTTTGGCTGATCGCGATCAGCGGGACGTGGCGAAATCGTTTCGTGACCTGATATCGTTCCACGGTTTGGTTGCCGTTCGGTCTTCGCCGGTCCCATTTTAACCTTATTTACACGAACGTGTGGCTTGATGCTACAAAATGCTTATGCTCGATGATTCGCAAGCGTCTAAAGATCAGGCCGATAATTTTTTTTTCAGCGTCTCTCACCAAAAGCTGACGTTTGCCTTTATTTTGATTTTATTCAGGAAATCGGTTCCGATGCAGCTGCGTATATGGGTTCTCTTTTAAGCCTACTCGCTTCGCGGAGTGCATGCGTCATGAACGAGCCACAAAAACCAAAAACGCCCGAAAGGTATGCAAAACTCGAGCCGCTTAGCCTTATTTCTGTCTCTCATGTATCGTGTTAAAAAAGCGGAATTAAAAACGCCGAGGTACATTTCAAAAACGTCGCAGGACTCTCGATTTTTGCGGTGCTGTTTCAGCTCCATGCTAGAGTGTTGGTAGGATAATCGTAGCGGCATGTTGGATTTCAGCATCATGCGCGTGGCGAAGGTGTATTATGCTCATACATTTGGGGTGGAGGGGGAGGGGGGTGGAGGTTTTTGAAAGGATAGAAAACAATACTACGAAAGAAGAAGCAGCCCAGGCCTCAGTGGTGCGTGGTGGTGGTGGTGGCCAAAACTGATCAACCACTGGAGGCGACGGGCTCGGGAGTTTGAACAGCTGGTCCGGTAGCGCGAAAAGCGTACCGGAGGTACCGTCTGCGGGCTGCGCCACCCACGACACCGCGCCGAGTATATAAGTGCACCGGGCTGCCGGGATGCAATCAGTTTCTTGTCCTCTTGCCTAGCAGAGAACGTCTACGAAATGAATCGTCTAGTATTAGCGTTCGGGCTCGTCTGCTTACTGCAGGTAAGTATCGCAGGGGCATGGGCGAATCGAGCGAGTGAAGACCGTAGGGAAGCGCAGTGACGACACGCTACGATATCGCCCTCCTGTTCCAGGGACTGTCAGCTGAGCCGAGACCAGAGTTCGGCATTTCGCTAACCCTCGACGCTACGGACAGGATCACCGCGCTGAAGGTTGAAGCTTCCTCCTTCAAGGATAGTGTGACAGCCCTGAGTCCAATCACCGCCCCCACCTCCGGATACGCCAAGTTGGCCGCGACGAAGACTCAGCTCGAGACGGTTATCTCCGAGTTCGACTCGAAAACGTCGGCGATCATCGCCGCCTACGAAGGTTTGCTGAGTGCCAACAATGGCGATCTTGATGCCGCGTTCACGCCCCTGATCACTGCGATCGACGCTGCGATCACGTACATTACGACGGACTCTGCCTCCATCAGTACCGAGCTGACGTCCCTTGGTTACACCGGTATCTCGGACGAGCTGACCGATGCGTTCACGCGCATCGCCGCCGGTTTGAACGAGCTGAAGACACAGGTCGACTCGGTGAAAACCGCTCTGGCCGCTGGCCTGGCCGCCGCCGGATCGAACGCCGATCTGACCGCGACCATCCTGCGCCAGTACCTAACCCTGCGCAAGATGTACGACCTGCTGCGTGCGGTGTCGAAGCTGCGTGCCTACCTGCCGCTGGTGAAGTACATTCTCGACACGACGATCCAGAACCTGTCCACGGCTGACACCTACGTCAATAGCCTGAACGCGTTAATCAGCAGCGGTGTATCCAGCGAAGGGGCCAGCTACGTAAACGAGCTGAAGAGTATCACCGACGCGATCGCAGATAGCGTTGCGTCGGATCTAGCCGCGGATGCTACCGCTGCCGCTGCCGATGCAGCTGCCACGGCCGTCGCCGACTTTACATCAATTTCGTCCGCGACCAAGTACACCGATCTGATGACTGCCGTTGACAACATGAAGAATCTGTTCACGCCGAGCAGCCTGGCCTCCCAGACCACCGCCATGACGACGGCGTTCACACAGATTGGCAGCTCGATCAACAGCTTCATTCAGGCAGCGCAGAGCGCTTTCACCGTGACGGACAACGCGCTCGTCATCCTGCTGATCGATACGCTCATGGGCAACGACGAGTACGGTCGCTACTGCTTTAACAAGTACAAGGATCTCGTCGCGGGTCTGTTCAGCCAGGGCTTTGACGGTGGCTGGCAGTGCGTGGACAAGGAGTACCAGCGTCTGACGCATCTGAAGGAGACGCTCGAACTAATCGCCGAACTGTTCGTGTACGACTACGAAGACTTCGTGTCGCAGGTTGGCGTCTGCAACTCGCTGACGGTCGCATCCGATATCGACGACTGCGTGACAGCGGTAAGTGGATGGGCAGCCCTCTGCCGCGCGCTTCAACAAACCTATCTCAATCGTGCCTTTGCCCCTCCTGTCGCCATTCCAGATCCAGCCCTTCTACAGCGACCA
>JXXA01020120.1:0-11225 GCA_000956255.1 Anopheles punctulatus
TTAAATTGACTGAATGGCGGATATGGTCCCTCGGGTCCCATTCCGTACCGATTCCGTTGCTGCTTGCCCCGTGAGATTAGTTCGTACGCTTCGCTCTCATAATCGGAGCAAATTTGGAACCCAGCGTGAGTAATTGGGAGGGAATATGGACGCCGTGCGCTTTCGGTCCGGCCATGATCGACCGCTTCCTGCTAACGAGTTTTCCCAAGATGAGTTTCGTCCCACTTGCGCGCGGGACACAATGAGCGCTCCGTAAAATGATCGACTTTCAATCATCGGCCACTTACAGGCACCGATTACTCTGCTCGCCTTCCTTCGATCGCTCCAAAATAAAAACGAGCGTCCCGCGGGGATGGTGCGGCAAGGAAATTGACATAAGTATTGGTATTGGTTGCAAGCAACCCGAAACCCGTCGACGGACGTAAAGGCGAGGGACGCGTTTCGTGCGCGCACCTCGAACTGGACCAAACGGTCAGCTCCGTATGGAACCGAACCGGTGTAACCTTGATTCAATTACGTATTCAAATCCGAACGAAAACAAATCTCTCTCCACCAAACAGCTTGTCCACCGTCTATCACGGCACGCGGCGCAAGCTGGGAGGAGAGAGAGAAAAAAAGACATGTCTAGAAGATAATTTATCAGCAATTCTTCGGGTTCGATCGAGTAATTCCAATCTTCGCATGAACTAATACACTCCGCGGGACCGTCGGGGGCCGTGAGCCGTCCCCGGTGTATAACCGTAAATCCTTCGGCCACCATTTCCTGTCCCATTCGTGGGACCGGACCGGAGTGGAACCAGTCCTTACCCGCCGCAGCGCACGGCACCTGAAAAATAATAAATACGATCGCGAACCGCGAAACAAGTGTTCTCCATGTCCAGGTAGAGTACACTTGTCCGCTACGAAAACGAGCAGCGCCCGGCCCCTCGATCAGGTCAATCCAGTGTCCAGTGTCTGACCTAACAGCATCGACGATCGATCGTTGGCAAAGCGAGTGCCAAGAAGCAAGAGAAGAAAAAAAAACGCAACCATGGATTAGAGGTGACACCGTCACACAGTTTATTGAATCGATGTTTGCTGGTTTTTTTGTTTTTTTTCTGCGTACCACAAGCCGTAGCAGTACCGAAAAGTGTGTTGCATCAACCAGGAAACCCGGTCCGCGCAAAACCTGCCCACAGTTGATTGATTTTAATCTCCAAGCAAACGACCGAAAAGGCGACACCGTTGACCGATCGATCAAATTTCGATTCGGCTCACAAACAATGTGGCAGTTTTTTTGTATTTTTTTTTCTTCAATTTCGCCCACGCTCTATGACATCATGACAATAGAGAAATGGTCCAATAGTTGTTGAAATAATTAATCACACTTGGTGCGTATGAAGTTGTTCGAGCCGATTCTTGATGACACGTTGTCAGTCTGGAACACAGAAAGTGTGTGCTTTTAAAATTACACACCTGTCAAGATATGCTGGAGGAATGCGATTTGAAAATACACTTACTTTTAGGCGTATCTATCTATTAAGCACGATCGAGCTGACTGCACAGAACGTTACCTCGCTGTATCTGGCTTGCCAATCGCTTGGCAGGCATTCTAAAAGCCTGAACCTTATCCACCGCCAACGATCGGCCCGAAGCGGTCGTGATGCCGATAGGCTTGAATGGAATCGGGCCACGGACCTCACGTTGCACAACGCATCGAATGGGTTTAGATCGCTTAGAATGCGATGCACGACGATAATCGCTTTCGAAAAAAAAAACCATACCAATCCATTCAAAAACCCGCGGGATCGAATCGGGGATCGTTAGCGCGGTCGGTCCGGTATGGTCCATTGCACACCGCATTGTGGTGGCAGATGCAAAAGATGCTAAACAAAACCCTCGCCCCATTGAACCGGTTCAAGAATCCGCTATCTATATGAGGCCCCGCAATACAACCGGAGCATAAATTCCTTTCTCCAGTGTCGTCGTGGCGGTCGCCAGGGTTCCTTCCGGTTTTTCTGCAAGCGCAGAAACGGCGTGCGATGCGTTACCGCTGGAGCGCAAAAACAGTTGTTTCGCATCGCGTTTAATGGCCCGCCGATAAACAGGGCACGCTGCTTCGGGTTGAGCAGGAAGTTGAGTCACTTATCCCCAGCGTGGTCAGTGAACTCGCGTGGCGCGTGCCGGGCCCCATGTTACAAACCGCTCTAAGTACGACGGTAATTGAAACGTACACCGCATCATTAGCACCCTCCTGTGCCACGTTCTAGTGACGATTAAATGAAATTAATCAATTACACCCTCTACGCCCTGGGCTGCAACTGTCAATAAGACACCGAACGTCACGCCGGCGTCGGCGAGGTTATGACATGAGATGAAGGGAAGAAATGTAAACATGAACGGCCCTCGCACGCCCACCAGCACCAGCAGTACTCCAATCAGCGTGGCGTCGTCGGGTTGATGAAGTGGTTTGCACTTCACCCGACCTGCAGGTAAGCTTCCATCCATCATATGCATCCACGGTGGCGTTATACGGTGGCGAAGCCTGCCTGTACTGTTCCAAGCAAGCATTCCACAAAGCAACACTTTTCGAAAACATTTCTCAAGATCGTTTTGAAGATCATTCCAGCAAAAATCGATCCGTTTGCTTTTCATCATCACAAAGCAAAGCTCATTTTCTTCACCGGTGAAATATGGTTAAGTTTATGGCGTTCGTTTAACAGCCCCGCTCTCTTCAACACTTACGGATCATAATAAACTTCAATCGCGAAAATGATCCACTTTTATTCTCGCTCCCTCAACGATGAAACGGGTTTTCGTTCGCCTCAATCTTTCACTTCATTAAACCACTTCGCCCGGGCGAGACTTATGGATTATGCTCACCTGATCAACCGCTCCGAAACGGCTCATGTTAGCGCGTGGATGCGTGTTATGGCGATGAATCGCTTTTATGGATCCGCGTGATGAAGCTTTAAATGAAGCGAAAATGACGCACGAATGAAGTCGGGATGATCGGTGCCGTGGGGTTTTTCTGGAACGGTGCGCCTGGACATTACTGGAAATGGAACCAATCATCCTCGCTCGCCGCGCCCTATTAAGTCATCACACAAGCTCGATCGCATAATGGTCGCCTTAAATTGGGTGTTGACTTTGCAAGTTTTCCAACACGATGAGCTCCCGAGCCGGTCGGGAACTATCTCATCGCCACCACCAGGTCCCGTTGCCGGTTGGGTCTTGTTGTGGCGGTGCATGGCTGGAAACAATGCCCGGTCGCCTTACATATATCATTGCCAGGTTGCACCGGCCCGTAATCCGTCCTTTCAAAGGTTATTTCTTTTTCGATTTATTTCGTTAAGAACGGATAAATCATATGAGCTCTCTCACACACACACTCACAAACATACACACCCATGCAGACGCACGCACAGAGAAACCTTCCCGGTCGTGAACACGCGATGCAAAAATCGAAACGCCGTCGCGCCCTTCAAAAGCGCCGTTGGAATTCGACAAGTCGGAGGAATGTTGATAAATGAGTGCAGTGGCGATAAATCAGTGAGCACAACAACCATCCACTACCGCCACCCGCTTTCTGGAGTGCGCAGTGCAGGCAGGCAGACAGCCAGGCAGGCAGGCAGCAGCAGCAGCAGCAGAAGAAGTTGATCTGAAGAGCAGGAAAGAAAAGAAAAAAAAACACCTGCCTGTCGCGTATGCGTTTGTGTGCGAAATTCCACGCCAATGCTTGCGGTCGTTTTTTTCGCGGCACGAGAAACACGTGGACGTGGAATGGCTGCCTTCCATGAAGAGAGACAACATTTTTGCTGTAACTGTAACTGTTACATGTTACACACGCTTGTAGCATTTGTACCACCCGCTCTGATTGAAGCAGAGACCTACATGTGACCAGACGCTTTTAATAAGATTATGTTCTACAGAAATTGCTAAATGCAGCGCCCCATTAGCATATCGGTCGGAGGGGTTTCCGTCCGAAACGGTTGCGATGAGATTTATGGCCGATGGATGCGTACGTTGAGCGCGTAAAACACCACCATGCCACCAGGGCTTTCTTTCGCTGGTGTGAGCCGCACGATCTATGTGCTCGTTGTTTCCAAAACGTTAGACGAAGCTGCTGCTGCGGCGAGCCGGTGCCGGTGCTTCTCGGTGGCTGGTGGCATGTTCCGCGATCAGACTAATTAGCGCCGTGGCTGATTTATGCGACACCTAAGAGGATAATTGAAGAAAAGTTGTCGCCCGGTCGTGCCCGCGAAGGTGCTTGATTTATCGTGTCTCCACTTTCCGGCTGCTGGTGGTCTACTTGTTCCGCGGTTGGTAGCGTTCTGTCGCCGTGGGACATTGTGGAAACCGCCCGGTTTGAGCATTTGTCTCAAGATCGACCCCAATATGGAATCGATTTGTCAGCACACACATTTATTTCAATTAAAAATGAAACAACTATAAACGTCTTGGTTGTTGGAAGGAGACTGTTTTAATACTTAGTTTCATTTTTTTAAACTATAATCTCAAAAAAAAAGTTTATCCATCCTGTGTTGAAATAAAACCACATAATTCTCTGCCATGTTTTCTGTGTTTCCATCGATATTCAAAAAATAATTATTCAAACAATTCCGATCATCAACAGATTGTTTCCACATGTTACCGAATCGAAAATCAACTGACAAATAGCTTTCAGTCCGGTATCCTTCTGTGCCATGTTTCACCCTTTTCTTCGCTATCACTAACACAAATCAGCACCTTGAATCATCCGCTTACCATATCCTTACTGAAAAAATAAAACGAGAAACAACGCTCGCTCGTCAACTGACTGAGAAGTGAGTTATTTATGATTAATCCCTTCGGGTGATGCTACCGGGTTTTTTTTTCGTTGCTCTCCTCACAACCAGTCAGATCCGGATCGGGTTGCAGGCACCCTAGCGTACGAGTGCACTTGCTATCCTTTTGTCCGCCTCCAGGTTTCCCCTTCCAATCCTTTCGAGCTCGGACCAAACCGGAGACCGGTGGCTACCGGAACGAAGTGATTTCTAATCTCGTCCCACAGATCGTATATTGATCCGCATCGATTCCCATACCGATCGCAGCAGGACGATGGAATGTGGAGCATACGGCTTCCTCTCGTAGCAGATGCCGTCCATGATACGCTTTCCACCGTCAAATTAATCAGTTTTGACGAGGGTCAACGCAACGCGTATGGTGCATGGGAGAAGAAGCAGCAGGAGAAGGTGTTTCCAGCTACCACACAGTCAGCAGTCGATCGCTGGCCGCGTTGCGATGGTGATAAATCATCGATCACCAGCATCTCTCTGCCAGTTGCTGTTGCTGCTCCCGTTGCTGCATAAACAGCCCATTCCCGTAAGGTCCCCCGGTAACGGGTGAAACGGAGGTTTCTCCCCCCGGTCCAATTACTTTTAATCGCATCGTAATGAAATGTAATTTTCTAGAATCTCCGCGTACATCATCAGTTATGAAAAATGGCTTTCCACAGAATTGGATTCGATTTTGCACGCGAACAACACTGGCCAACAGGGCACATCCCCACGCCGGACGGATGGATGGCAGGGAATGATTTCTGCCGATTGCCGGTTGAAAAGCGGGAATACTTCTTTTTGCTTCCATTATCAACCAGCCCGCGTGATCGTGGTGTTACATGAATCGAGCGAAACGAAAACGAGCTAGTACGCGGCGAAGAGACTCGTCGCACGCAGTTCACTAGTTCGCGAGCCGAATCGCGGTGGGCAAGAAAATAAAAGACTTCAACGACATCGGAAAGCGACGAACCTCCCTGCAGCTTGCACCAGTGAGGGCAATCAATTAAATTTCAAATTGAAATCAACCAATTAAAACCGGGTCGTCAATGCGCCCGAACCCGATGGGACATTTTCTTCTCCCGCTTGCTTCCTCCGCTCCAACGCGCACGACAAGGGTGACAGCTGCAAACTGCCAATAATCGAAGGCGAAAAATGGAATGCGGGCAAATAATTTTGTGACTCCCGCCGGTTTTCCGTCACCTAATGGGGCTCGGTTTGATGAGAACGTGTGTTTCTTTTTTCTGGCGATGTGCCTCTTTTAGAAGACACACATTTGCATTCCCCTATCGGCTATCGGACGACCCCGGGAGCCTGATTGTAAAGGTATCCGTATCCGTTTGCACCACAGCTGATTGGCGAGATTGTCCAAAAGGAAGTATACCACCACCAAATGCCCAACCGAACAGCCGATGCTGTCCATTTATGGGTCTCTCTCCTGCTCACCAACAAGGATCGATCACAATGTAAGACATCGGAGTGCGGACCGGAGTGGCCCGCTTCGCAAAAACCGTCAACCGGCGTGTCGTGTAAATTTATGCGAATCACGTTCACGGCCCCGGCAACAGCACAGCTTCCAAAATTCCTCTGCCACACAAGCACAGAAACGGCCGGTACCGCTCCCCCGTGCCAGAATGAGAACAATCATCATCGTCATTCCGCGCAAGAATGAGAGCAATGAGGATCGTTCCATAAAATTGAATTAATTTTCCATATCGCGTCCTGCGACTATGTGCCTGAAGGCTGCCTGATATTCGCAGCATTCGGTCGATGCGCAGAATGTGCCGGGTTTGCACTTCCACCACAGTGCCAGAAAGGGAAAATGCAGGGCAGCAAAAATCACTCCAAAAACCGTCCGATGATTACTCCCTAAAACCCAAGCCGGGTGGACGTGGGGAATCGGTTCCAAGCAAGGGCTTTCGCGGACATGATGTATGCGCGTGACTGTGTATTTTTTCACCATCTGCAAAACGGCAAAACAAGCGACGACGACAACGGTGAGCGCGATATGAGAACGCGGCAATAAAAGCACTCGGAAGAACATAAATAACCATATGTGTGCTGGGATGTGTGTGTGTGTGTGTGTGTGTGTGTGTAAAAATGCACTGATTTTCGCCTCCATTTACGATGCGCAAAGGGTGCTACTTCGAGGTCACTTTGTCCTTCCCTTTAAAAGCAGCACCGGCACCGGATCCGTTCCCTTTCCCATCACCGACACCAGTTTGTTTATTTTTATTGCATTTCCAAAGTTAATCAAAGTGAATAAATTCCCGTCTTATTTATGCTCGTCATTTCCAATATCGTTTTGCCGGTTGGACGTTTTCTCCCGGAAGGTGATGGCAAATCCGAAAAATCGTCCAACGGGTCGAGCGCTCGCACGCTGATAGAGATTTATCGGTTCGGCCCGACACGACGCCCGTGGTCCGGTCAGTTGGTTTTTCGGTCCGAAACAAGTTGTTCGTTTGGTGTTTGCGGCGCAAGCGCATAAGCTTTTATGTCGCGTTTGCGCCCGGTGCGTGCGCGCGCTTCGCTCGTCATCGTTCGCCGGGGACGAAGGCAGCTTTCCCGTGCTCCGGATTCGGATTATCCGCTTCTGCACACCCCCTTTTCGCAGGCCGGCCGTGGTTTTTCACTCCATCTTGGGAGGCCGTTTCGTACGTACCGGTGAGGTGATTATCTTGCTACGCTTGATTTTCACCACTTTTCTGGATGCGAATCGCACGCAACGGGGCGATGCTTTCCTTCACGCCGGTAATCCCCAAGGGAGTGCAGGTGGAAATGGCGATGGGAGGGGGTGTGCGAACGAGCTTGTTAAAATACCGTCCGCGGGATTCGTGGCCGAGAGCGCGGAGGTCCTTAATTGAATTTACACGCCGCGCTCGGTGTTGTTGCTGCGATGTTTTACACTCAACTGCGGTCACTTTTTGTCGTCGCCCTATCTCGCTCACTCTCCTCGCAAGCTGGTACGAGTGACATCTCCACCGTGACATCTCCACGCTGATCCAAGCACCATGATTCGCAACACCAATCGCGCGAACGCGCGTATCCCCAATCAAAGTGATATATTGGATCGGGCGAATGGTTGGCCCAAGGCGCGGGTAGAACGGGTCGATCAAGTGATCTTGTCGTCGTCGTCCGTGTTTGTCGTCTAGCAATCGTAAGAGGGTGATGTTATGGTGAGGAAAAATGACGATAGATTGGCGAGAATAAATTATCATTTCTAATGGGATAAGTAGGTGCTAGCTAGATGGTGCACAATCGTCGACTCGTAACTGTGCAATTCACCCGCACAGAGGATCCATATAAAGGGACACCCTTTTTGATTATTTTTATCGCAAACCTTACGCTACGCGAGCGCGAAATCTGCCCGTGCGAAGGAGAAATATGTTCTTTGACAGTTGATTTCACAGTTGACAAATATGGCACCGAGTGGTGAAGGTGCTGGTTGCTGCGTTCGCAACAACTATCTTCGCACCATTGCAGCAGTATGGGATCCATAAAGTAGCGGTTACGTTTTATTTCCCGCTAGGTGATGAGTAGTTATTCAATTGGTGAGCTATTCTAACAAAGAAGACATGTTTAAGAAACTAGTATGCAATAGAAATAATATGCAAGTGATTTGTATTAAAAACATAAAACGAAACTAATGGCAATTATTTTTTTATGTATCGATCGTCGAGTTTTATATTAATTTTGGCTGAATATTTTCTTGTTTTTTGTGAATGAAAAATGATTTATTTTTACAACGCGAAGACTATTTTTGGCTATCTAGATCTAGTTTTTGTTTTGTTATTACGGGTCATGGTCAAATGGCATAATTGTCTTAGCTAACGATTTTGACGCGTTTTTAATGCTCAAATCGCTTTCAACATTTAATCACTCATGCTTTTTTTTGCACTCGCGCTAGAACAACCCACAGATTCTCCACGACACGGCGCTCAGATGACCCTGACATGACGCTTTGTCGTTCTCCGGCGTACAATTTGTTTAGTGGAGACGCACTTCCCATGACCAACGCACATAGTACCACCTCCGTCCCTCCGTCCATCCGACAATGAAGAAATAAATTCGACCTCTTCGCAATTTAATGAGAAAGGAGTGTACCCGTTACCACCGTAAGCCCGCGATGCCGGTGCAGTTCGCTCATCACTTGCCATAATGATTCGAATGAAGAGGTTGCCGGGCGCAACGACAGCAGAAAAAAAACGCATAAATCAGTGACTACCGTGCTCTAATGGCGGAATACGGGCAAGCAAATGCGGCTATGATGAAATGAAACCAACGGTGGACTCCAAAAGGGTTGCCGATGAAGGGCGCTTCTTTCCGTTTTTTTTTTTTTTTTTTTCTTTACTTGCTTGAGGTTACCGGCTGGCCCTCCCACAACCTCCCACACATGTATGCGGGGGCCGCTACTTATGTGTATGCGTTCTCCTGGCGCGACCCAATCGGCGACCGGTAAGGCATCCTTCGCCTCAGTTTCGGAGACAATGGTGGGCGGTTATAGAAATCGGTTCCGAGCTTTAAGACACCGCGAAACGAAATGAAACGAATAAAACAGCACACCAACCCAGAAGATGAATCGAGCAGTCGGTCGGTCGCTTTTTTATTTCCATGCCTCGTAAGTGCAGCCCCGTAATTCGGTGCCTTCGCATCGACGATCGTAAGAATTTCGAAATGAGAGGGAAATAAGAATGATCATCCCTTAGTATGCTCCCACTGGGCTGCACCGGCCAAAAAAAAAAAAAACATAGGGCTCGAGCCCAGCAGCAGTACCGGCATAACCGACCAGCGCTCTGTTTTCCAATCTCACCGGCTCGATCTTGATGGCGACCACAACATGGCGACCGCAAACGAGCGAACTCCGGTGGAGACAATTGCGTCGATATTTTATTGTTATTGCTGTCATTATGTAATTATTCTTATGTTTACGATATCGCTTTGTTTGGTGCAACGGGCCACCACCGATCACGAGATCGATCGAATTAAACGCGACAAGACACACGCTGTCGCTGGTTGGGTAGCGCTGGCGAGGAAGGACGATGGGAACCTATCCCATCACCCTAAATGCAGGGCAGGCAGCAAACAAATAAAAACTGGCCTCATAAACGTGTAGCTGCGTGAAAGCATTATTGTTCGAGCATCACGGTACGGTATGTGTCTGATCGTTCCGCAAGTTTTACACGAATCTAAAAAGCGATTCTAATACTTCGCCTTCGCCTGTTGGCGCAATCCTGAACGGGTTCCAATTTACAGTACAACTCCCGGGAAGGGGGAGAAAAAACTTTCCTACTCTCAATAAGTGCGCAATAAAAGGAAGACTCATTCTCGTCGAAGCATACATCGAAAGAGGACATAGGAAACCGCGCGCCCCGTAGACGTTATCATGCCACCACCGCCGGCTAGGTGGTGTATAATGACAGTATTTATTACCGCGACATAACTGCTACCGAACTGCCGACCAGCCGAGGGAGAGATAAGGGCACCAGAATCAATTACTAGATTAGTGCCTTCTGGCGAAATCGGTCGCCAAATGAGCACCCAGGCAGCGCGCCGAGATGAGATGAGCAGGTTTTTTTTTTGTTTTTTGTTCGTTCGCTCGCTGCATCTGAGTGCAACGTACGACCCGCAGATTAATGCCGGGACATACCACCCAACCAACCTACCGGCCAGCCAGCGGCCACAACCGTTTCCCTTCGCCCGGGTCCGGGGGCCATATGCAGCAGCAGATCACAATCACGGGCGCAGCTTTATCGTAACGAGACGGCCGTAGATCGGATTTCGCCCCGCCGGTGCCGATGCTCGTACGCCTCCTAATACGCACGCAAAGCTGACCGATATCGACAACTTACCCCACCATATATCGTTATTAATAAAAAGAGAATTATCACAAACGCCACTGGAATTACTTGGCGCGAAACCGGGCTGGCTGGCCTGGCGGTGGTAGAAACTGGTTCGACGACACATTATAGGGTTCAGGTGAGATTCAGAAGTGGCACGAAAAGTTTGTTGCAAAAAGTCAACCAATTGAAGCAGTTCGATGCATCGATCAATTGATAAATTAAATGATAAATAGTACGCAAATCATTGAATGCATCGCGATTTAATATTTCTACAATTTTCTTTTCTATTTATTCTATCGTGAGAACATCGAGCCATTTATTAGTTCCAACATTAATCGTACATGTGCTCTAGACTAAACACAATTATGTTTAAATATTTTTAATCAGTCATTATTTAAAAAACGTTTTTTAATCCAATTCACCTTTTTAACAACAATCACATCGATATTTTTAATAGCGCCATCTCGTAACGAGTAGCACAACTAGTACTGTTGTTGTTGTTTATAAAGAATTATTTGTTTGTAGCGAAATTAATCGTTGCAATTTATATTTTTCAATTCAATTGCACACAGCTCAAAAGAGTATGATA
>JXXA01020139.1:0-37501 GCA_000956255.1 Anopheles punctulatus
TCAACCCGACGTGATTTGAACACGCAACCTTCTGATCTGGAGTCAGACGCGCTACCGTTGCGCCACGGAGTCCTCATATGCTCGGCTCACAAAACACCATTGTTAACTACGCATTATGATTGCTCGCGACACAACAGTTCCGATACATCTTACATACATACATCTTTATTGATCTTGATAAATATTACATTTTTTATTTTATGTTGATATACACCAACACAACGTTTAACGTTATTCAGTGGTTAAAGAATAACAACAGTTCCGATCCGCCCCTTTTCTATTTATACCAGCTAAAACCACAAGAAAAACTTCGTGAACCATTTTCCGGCGCATGCTCATGCTCTACCACCGGAACAGCAATGGCCGGATGAAAAGAGACAGCAATTCGGTCACGCAACAGCAGAAATGACTAAAAAATTATCGATGAAAAATAGTGTCAAATGTTTGAACCCTTCGACAAATCATCAATCGCATTCTCGTGACACGAAACAGGCAACCACAGCAACGCCCCCTTTTTCGTAGCACACGTCGCGTGAAGAAAATTGTTTAAATTCCTTTGCACTTTTTTTCATTGTCAATCCAATTAGCGACTAAAAAATCAAACCTCTGTCCGATAATTTGTCATGTTGTTGCCTAATTGGAAGTGAGGGAAAACACAAAATCACGACAATTTAAAGCATTCTTCGCATTGCATACGTTTACAGCGACAATAATTGCGACGATGCATAAATCGTCTCACTGAAAATAAGCTTTAACATTAACTTCCGCAACGCATCGAACAACTCTTTACGAGATAAAAACCCATCTCGTTTTCTCCGCCGGGGAAGTGCATGTCAAGTGTCAAGTATCGGTGGGCCGGGAACGGGAAGAACCACTTAACATGAAATTGTCCCACCAGCCGTCCCAACGCCGCACCGCTGGGAACATGGACGAGGCAAAAAAAAGCCGCCTGCTTTCATCTTGAGGCAGTCAAAACAGACACCCTTGACCAGTTGCCTGCCACCCAAAAACCCTTCCGTCTTCCCACGGGCTTGCGGCACTTGACGACGATAAAAATGCACTTGAAGTTTTCATAAAACAAATTACAATTACTTTGGTCTTAATCCTCTCATGCACAGCGGACGGGACGGAGGGGTTGGTTTTCCTTCTTTTGCGGCTTTTCCAGCACGATCAGAGAACACCGCGATGCCTGGAAAGGTCCACGGATTCGTTTTTCGGTGTAAAGACGTTGTTCCCTCGGTGGACCGCATTGGAAGATGTTGATTGATATGACGCCATTATTATACTCTCCCATATCACAAACTCCATTAAAAACCACAACCAAACGGTTCCAAACGGAGCGCACGTACATAATTCCACGGTGCAGGGCGCAAGTTGCATGGAAAATCACGTCATCGCGAAAGGGGCGCGACATTATCTCAAGTGGAAAGCCCATTTTACCGGGCACCATGGGCACAAACAACGGAAACGGTACTACACTGCGTGAGAAAAGTAACCGCACCGTTTGCCGGTTACAGGTTAGGTTTTCCATTAGCTCCATTTGACGATAGGCCCGAACGGTTCTGCTCGCCATGTAACAGTCGCACTAATTGTTCCGTGTATTTTCCACTTGTCTACGTCAACAGAATTTTTCATCCAACGGGGCGACCACCAATGCAGCCACCACCACCACCACCACCACCGGCAGCAGCACACAGGCGGCGGAAGGTGGACGAAAGATTAAAGGCCGCACCGGATGGCCACAGCACGTTTGGGCGCTGGAAACGAAAACTACCATCAAATAAAGGACCTCACTCCGATGGGGCTTTTCACGCATTGTGGCGCAATTGAAACATACAGAACGACGCTGTTTTACCAAACCAAAAAGATCGTAGCTTAACAATATTCCAATATTCCAATTATTTTTCGGGGAGCCATCCTGCAAGGCTCGCTCCGTGTAGCATTTACCGAGGAAATGGGAAGAGGAAGAGGAAAAATGTTTAAAATAACTCTTATGAAGACATGAATCATGCACTGATGATGCGATCCGATGATCACATCGAAAGCACCAAAGCAAGAGAATAGTGAGTAGGAAACAGAGTAAAAAATAAAACCAACCATACGGCGCTTCGGAGTCCGCTTTAACCCTCGTCGCCCCCGTTAGCTGCTAGAGCCGTACGTGTACATACTTTCATTCTTATCTTCCCTCCACTACTATCGAGCGGGTTGGCGCGATCATAAAAGTGAGGGAGGCTGTGCCATTTTAGGATACATTAGTCGATACCGATAATAGCGTTCTGCGCGAGTTCTTCAAATAAATGTACTAGCCGCCGCTCCGTGACTGGTATTTGGCTTGTTTTTTTTTGTTTGTTTTAATTCTGCAACTGAGCCTTCCTTTCCAAATTGCACGCCAAAGACAAGAACAAGAAAGAAATTCCAAATAATCGATCGAAGCAACTCGAAGGGTGCCTTGCATGTGGTGTGGCGTAGTTATTTTTTTTTTTTATACCCTTCTCCATTGACCGCGGATGCACCGTTGCCGGGGTGTTCTCTAATATTAGACACATTTTAATCTTGCTTGCCCCCGGGTCGAGATAGCTCGGGCCAAAAAACCAGATGGCCCCGGCTCAGTTCGCTTACTGGTCAGCACCAACAGCCAACACACGGGACAGTGCGATCGAAAAGGGGGCCGATTTTCCACCCCCGACGGCATTATCACCAACGCGGGAACGGAACTTGATCGAGTATTTCCGAAACAGGAATACACAGAAAAAGGAGAAGAAAGAGAGTCCACCCCGTTCGCTGTGGATGCGGCTCGATGCGTAAATATTTTGATTTCCGGACGGCGGTTTCACCGGTTGCACAAAAGCGTCCACGGGCACCGGAGATCGATAGTCAATCAATAAAATGTAGAACACGCGTACTAGCTTCGGTCGAGGATGTTAAGAACTTGTGGCAACAAACAATCCAAACACACGAGGTATAAATACGGTACGAAAAGTTCGTTTTTCGCATTTGTACTTGCAAGGACGAGCTTGTTAGACGCGCGTACGATCAAGGGAATTGTCATCAAAGATTTATTGGAAATATGTATTCCAATTTAGCTATAGTGTAAATACGCAGCACAGAATATCAAATTACAAGTTGCGAAAACCCGCAACATTGCATATGTTCATAATTCTAATACGATAAGTGCTTGAGCTAAAAAAAATTACAAAAATTTACAAAAATCTTTACGATAAATACGTAGACTGCAACATTATTGAACAGTAATATGAAAATGCTATTCCACAACGATAGAACAATTTTGTTTGACACTGGATTGGCAACAACTATTTTGCTCTAGGCAACATTATTCGATTAAGTTGTGTTAAATACAGAATAAACTTCATTGCCTACACATTTACACGAGAAAAAGACACGAGAAAAAGCATATACAGAGAAATCATAACATGAGGTTTTCTAACCATACAACGATTGCAACTTATAAAACGCATAGAAGGCTTTACATATCATGCTGTTCGAAATGATTCCTGTTATTATATTTTCATTAAATTTCAGTGTTATATTAGGTCCTACTATTCATTCCAAGAAGGTGTGAATGAAAAGATCACAAATCTCTTGCAAATAAAATCAACATATTTGTGTCTAACTATGTTATGACTTTTTTTAGGTGTTCTGTTTAGTAAGAAAAGTATCTCGGCAAAGGTTATAATTTCAAAGGCTTCCTCTCTTGTGTATTCACTGATTTTCCATCATCCACTGATTCTGGTGATTGTGGCGCTAGGCTATAAGGAGATGAGCAAATAGAAAATGAAGTACCTTATTTTGTTTTTATACCGTTGTGAATCCCTCTCCCTTCGTAGCCTCGATAGCGCAGTCGGTAGCGCGTAAGTCTCATAATCTTAAGGTCGTGAGTTCGATCCTCACTCGGGGCAGAACCTTTTTTGATCCTCTACTAGAAATTACAACATATAACTTATCAGCTGTGTTGTTTTTGTTTACAAGTCACATTTGGTTTAAGGCTCTTATTTTATGTGTTGATTATTTATTTCAATAATACATTACTAAATCGTACTTCTTACTAGTAATTTACTTCGTTTAGGTAGACCAGTTACTATCGCTACATTATTAAAATGAACGTGAAATAAATCTTGTTGAATGCATTATGTGTCAATTAATCCCATTGATTGTATGTTCACTGCATTTTTTTATTAATCCTCATATAAACAATTTCATACATACCTAAACTATTTCAGAGTGCAATTTTTAAATAGTTTATTTTTCCCATCTCAAGGTGAAAGGTGAAATGCGTCAAGTGTGAATACATACTCAATAAATGATATACATAAAACAAATATCACTCGGAAAACAACCTCGGAAATTATAATAACATGAAGTGTTTTAATAAACGAATCATTAAACCAGTTTTATATAGAAATAAATTCAACAACATTTCAACATTTTTCAGTCGGTGTAATTATCACGGACATACAACGAATATTAAACGAACTACATCATGCTATCAAGACGGTACGTATTTACATTTCACAAAGATATATCATTGATTGTATTGATATTTCTTTCTTCTTTGCAAAAGCAGTAGATAAAAATCAAAATACTAAATTAGGGTGTGTATTTTCCAGAAAGGGGAAAACTAGTTCAACAGTGCTCCCATTTATGTGGGGGATACAAGATAGCAAAAGAATGACCCCGACGTGATTTGAACACGCAACCTTCTGATCTGGAGTCAGACGCGCTACCGTTGCGCCACGGAGTCGTATGGAAACCCGCCTTTTAACGCCAAACTTAAATGGACGGAATAACCTTTCGTTGCTCAATCCCACATCATAGTTTTCACGAAACAAAACATCGTTATACATGTAATGTTGCTGTTAGTAAAATCAAGCCGTTGCCCCAATCAATCAATGAATGTTATGAGCTTTTTAAAACACACAAGTACCTAAATCTTTAACATGTAATGTTTTTTAATTAGCCAAAACGTACCGGTTTCATAATTACCTGTTAAAATAAATGTAGTAAAGCCATTGCTACACAATGTTTGCCTTGGGATCAGACAAATGTAAATACTTCCAATACTTAATATCACATGCATCACCAACATTCAACATAATTTATCGAACAGTAACGCATTATGTAATAAGAATGGTTGCAATTTGAATTAAACTATAGGTTATGCAATACCCAGAACATAAAAATGTAGTATTATGTAAATAAATATCACTTTTTTAAAGCGTGTAGCAAATCTAGCATTCTTCAAGCGTTGTAATTATGCTAGTATTAATACAAATATTATAATATTACTAGATTATGTTAAAAAAAATGCTAATACCATCAACAAAAGATGGAACACATACAAGAAACAAAGAAATAACACGGCTACACATACAAGAAACAAAGAAGACAACACGTAAACAGAACAAACAAAACTAAACTCTGTTGCTGTTACATTTAAATGTGTAGTAAAAAAGCATGTAAAATTCTTACATTCCCATAAACCTCAAATCTTCAGATAATACCAACTGTAGTTCTGAATCATGCAATATAAACGCAATGACAAGCATAACACTGCCTGAAAACATAAAACAACAAGAAACCGGTAAACAAGTGAAGAGAGCACTTCTCCTCCTACGCACGCACACACCCTTTTCCTTCGCAAATTGGACTTTGCCCACCTTGTAAATTCCTCTTCCCTGCTTCCTTTCCCTATCTCCCGACTCCATACTTCACGCAACACAACATAAGTTGCATTGGCGAAATCGGACAGTACGCCGGACGACCATCGCTGATTGTGTTTACTGGCATTTGACGACGGGAAGCCGAAGCGCAAAAGTCATCGCCCTGCGTGCGTGTTGAGCCGTATATTTACATCCGACACCAGATCGCCGCATCCTACACTTTCTCCTCATACGCCCGGTCTCATAAGGCACTGCCGTTGGAAACAATGATTAACACAGGGTAAGTTAAGCATGTGATTTTGCAATCTGTGAAAAATTGTGCTGTCCGAAACGATGTGCCGCTTTATTTTGTGATTTTACATCGTTATCGGATGTGCCGGTGGCAGCAGATAACGTAATATCGTCCGGGTCCGAAGGTCGCCCGAGACGTGAGAGGAGATTATTCACATGTCACAAGTGTAGCTTCCTGGTATGCTGCGAGTAAGCGTCCTGCATAATTCGGCAAGATCTATCGAGAACATTGCTATGCCATGATGATTCTTAAGTTCTTGACACGTCACAATGCTCACTAACGGATCCCATGCGCGAAATACTCTGGCAAGCCGAAATTTACACGCATCAATGGAACCGGTTTTCAATCTTCCCTCTTGTACTGTCAGCCTTTTAGATGCGGTTATTAAAAAAAATACGTTAATCTCATCCATTAACTTACGTTGTTGCAGAAAACTCGCCGGACGTACCCTGTTCATTACGGGAGCTTCGAGAGGCATCGGTAAAGCGATTGCCCTGAAAGCGGCCCAAGATGGAGCGAACATCGTAGTCGCAGCCAAAACTGCCGATCCACATCCTAAGCTGCCCGGAACGATCTACACTGCGGCGAAGGAGAGTAAGTGAGCATGTGAAAAAAATGCCTGATATACAAACTGATTTTTTTTTATCAACCTGATTTGCTTACCTAAATCGTAATTATGTCTCTAGTCGAAGCAGTTGGTGGCAAGGCTCTACCGTGCGTGGTCGATGTTCGCGATGAGGGAGCCGTCCGAACGGCCGTACAAAATGCAGTGGCCAAATTCGGTGGCATCGACATCGTCATCAACAACGCCAGTGCAATCTCACTCACACCCACCGAGCAAACCGACATGAAGCGGTACGATCTAATGCACCAGATCAACTCTCGTGGAACATTCCTGGTGTAAGTACAGAAAAAAAACAATACAATACACATCTTAATCGTGTCACATTAATGACGATCGCCATTCTCCATTCCTATGCAGGTCAAAAGAGTGCATTCCCTACCTCCGGAAGAGCAACCATGCACACATCCTTAACATTTCGCCACCGCTCAACATGGCCCCGCACTGGTTCAGCAATCACGTCGCCTACACGATGGCCAAGTACGGCATGTCGATGTGCGTTCTCGGCATGGCGAAAGAGTTCGAAACCGCCAATATCGCCGTCAACGCGCTGTGGCCCCGTACGGCGATCCACACCGCAGCGATGGAAATGCTCACCGGCAAGGAGAGCGATCAGTTTTCGCGCAAACCGGAAATCATGGCCGATGCAGCGTATGCGATCCTGTCGAAGGAACCCCGGCTGGTGACGGGCAAATTCCTGATCGATGACGAGGTGCTCAAGGCGGAAGGCATCACCGACATGAAGCAGTACGCGTGCGTGCCCGAAAACGCGGACAAATTGATGCCGGACTTTTTCCTCGACGTCGAGCCGGAGAAGCTGGTAGAGTTTGCGGCTGAAGGTAGCCATGCGGCTGCGCTCAAGAAGACGACCGGTGGCGCCGCCGCCGCCGCTGGTGGTAAGATTGAGGGTCTGTTCCAGAAGATAGAGAGCCTGCTGAGCGAGGAGATTGTACGCAAGACCGGCGCGGTGTACGAGTTCAAGGTGAAGGGCGAGGAGGCGGGCATCTGGTTCGCCGATCTGAAAAATGGCACCGGTAAGGTGGGCAAGGGCAATCCGCCCACCACGGCCGATGCGGTGCTAACGATGGACTCGAAACACTTCTTCGACATGTTCACCGGCAAGCTGAAGCCGGCCAACGCATTTATGACGGGTAAGCTGAAGATCTCCGGCGATCTGCAGAAGGCGATGAAGCTGGAAAAGCTGATGGGCGGACTGAAGTCGAAGCTGTAAAGCAAGAGAGGGAACATTACATTATTTTTATTTTTTTATGTTTTTGGAATGTAAGGGAAACGTTTAATAAATGCTTTATATTTTGATAACATCACACTACCTCATAGTGAAAGAACGGCATAATTTTTTTATTTGTCAACTAACTCACGATGAGCGGTTTTCAAAAAAACGAGAGAAAAATCCCAAACCTCCCTCTAGGTGAGACGGCATCCGAACTCAATCTCAATCGCGCATATCATGTTTTTCGTGCGCGGAGATAACATTGTGTCAAATCGCACTGTTGCTCACTTTGGGATCATATGCAGGCGTAGTTAAAGTTTAGCTCTAGAGCAAATTAAACCGCAAAAAAGATGCAGAATACAGGGTAAGTAAACGCTTTCGGAAAACATTAACCTCTTTACTAATTCATTTATGGCAGAAAACTTGCAGGGCTTACGCTGTTCATTACCGGTGCATCCCGGGGCATTGGTAAGGCGATCGCCATCAAAGCAGCCCGTGATGGAGCGAACATTGTGCTAGCGGCCAAAACCGCCGAACCGCACCCGAAGCTTCCGGGAACGATCTATACGGCGGCGGCTGAAGGTGTGTTTTTGTGCAGCGTTCCGGGAGAAATGGATTAATGTTAAAAATTATGATGGTTTCAGTTGAGGCCGTCGGTGGAAAAGCTTTGCCATGCATCGTTGACGTACGGAGCGAGGAAGCGGTAAGAGCCGCGGTGCAGAAAGCGGTCCGGACATTCGGCGGCATCGACATCGTGATCAATAACGCGAGTGCCATTTCGCTTACCTCAACCGAGACAACGGATATGAAGCGATACGATCTGATGCATAACATCAACACCAGGGGTACCTTTCTTGTGTGGGTGATCGTTTGGCAATGGTGGTCCCAAATAAACCATCACTAATAGTTGCATTCGTTTCAGGTCGAAGGAATGTCTTCCTTACTTACGCGAGAGCAAGCATGCTCACATTTTGAACATTTCGCCACCGTTGTACATGCAGGCTGAATATTTCAGCAATCACGTCGCCTACACGATGGCCAAATACGGCATGTCGATGTGCGTCCTCGGAATGGTACGGGAGTATGAAAGTGCCCACATCTCGGTTAACGCACTGTGGCCTCGCATGATCGTTTACACCGCCGCCGTCGAGATGCTTCGCGGACAGGAAAGTTATCCGTTCTCCCGCAAGCCGGAAATCATGGCAGATGCTGCCTACGCGATCCTCAGTCGGCCACCGGGAGCGTGTACGGGAAAATTTTACATGGACGAAGAGGTGCTGGAAGAAGAAGAAATCAAAGATTTCACACAGTACGCGAACGTACCCGGCAATGCGATTATGCCCACGCCGTCTATCTTTGTGAAAGAGAATAAATCAAAGCTTTAGTGCAAATGCAACAACTCCAGACATTATTCTATCATCGAGGCAAATAATGAAATGAAAACAACCATCTAACTAACCCCCTAGGTGCAATAGCATCCCGACGCAAATCTTAAACGCGCGTATCGCTTGTTTTTATGACTATCGCGAGCGTCGACTTACCGGACAGCGTTGACATGCGTAGATAACAACGCGCCGAGTCATTAGTCGATTAGGTACCTTACAACAAACACTTGCGCTGCTGGTGTGGTTGCGACTAAAGGTCAGGTGCAGAGTACGACGAGCAGCATCTGGAATCGGAGACAACAATGAAAAACACTGGGTAATGTCGATAGTGATTTGTTTTGCGTAAAACGCTATTATGGAGTTTGCCTATAATCTTTACCGCGCAGGAAACTTGCAGGTATCACGCTGTTCATTACCGGTGCATCCCGGGGCATTGGTAAGGCGATCGCCATCAAAGCAGCCCGCGATGGTGCGAACATTGTGCTAGCGGCCAAAACAGCCGAACCGCACCCGAAGCTCCCAGGAACGATCTATACGGCAGCGGCAGAAGGTGAGTTGGCGGGATTATTTCCTACGGAAAGGTTCATCGTATGTTCTATTCGTTTCAGTTGAGGCCGCCGGTGGAAAAGCTTTGCCATGCATCGTTGACGTACGGAGCGAGGAAGCGGTACGTGCCGCGGTGCAGAAAGCGGTCCACACATTCGGTGGTATCGACATTGTGATCAATAACGCGAGTGCCATATCGTTGACTCCGACGGAGGAAACAGATATGAAACGATACGATCTGATGCATAACATCAACACTAGAGGCACATTCCTGGTGTGAGTGTGGAATGTGATCACGATTAGTGCCACCATCGTCGCTAAAATGTCCATCCGTTTCAGGTCAAAGGAATGTCTGCCATATCTGCGCAAGAGCAAGCACGCGCATATTCTGAATATTTCACCCCCACTAAACATGGAACCGCATTGGTTCAGTAATCACGTTGCCTACACGATGGCCAAATACGGCATGTCTATGTGTGTCCTCGGGATGGCCCGGGAGTACGAGAACGCCAACATTTCCGTCAATGCCTTGTGGCCGAGAACGATCATTTTCACCGCCGCCGTTGAGATGCTTCACGGACAGGAAGGCCATCCGTTCTCGCGCAAACCGGAAATCATGGCAGATGCCGCCTATGCAATCCTGTGCCGAACGCCGGGAAGAAACACCGGAAACTTCTTCATCGATGATGAGGTGCTATTTGAAGAAGGGATCACCGATTTTACTCAGTACGCTTGTGTACCCGCAAATGCGCATATGCTGACGCCGGATATTTTTGTTAACGAAAAGAAATCGAAGCTCTAAGCTAAAATATAGGGTTAAACACGTTCATGGTGATGGATAACCTTTACAAACACATTTTACTCTTTTTTACTGTCCACCTTCACATTTGGTTTTAAAAAGTATTTCAATTCGAGGAAGCCAATCTACATAAAAAGTTCCACAACTGACGATACTTTCGTTTGAACTGACAGCGTTACGAAGCGTTACCCGGAATTCAGCGCGCAAAACCTTTTTCTTTCCACAATACCGCTGAATAAAAGAATCAGCTGTTCGCAACGTTACTTGGTGCAGATGTCAGATCAATTCAGCTGTCAATAATCGGTTTTCGGTAACCCATTTCACTCTGTTTTCGGGTACTTCAGCGGATAGGATTGTGTGACGAAAATAAACCTAGAATGAATACATAAACTTATACCTTTCGGTAGGTGCTTCGAAAGTAGGAAAGCAATAAATTATGTTAAATAATCCAGAGTAATCTTACACCGAAGAATATTTCGTGACATAAACCAGTTTAATCACTTTCGGAGTTACTTTTAACTCCCAACGCTACCAATACGTATAAGATATTACGGGGAAACGGCGTGTGAGTGAAAGAGATGTAGAATAGCTATCTCGTCTCTCATCGAAATTGTGGCTGGGTATTGACATAAGGCATAAACATTTTTTCTTTCGTGGAACTTGTGCTAGTCGTGTCAGCGGAACGCACCTTGCATTTAAAGCGCCCAACAAAAGGTATCGGAAAGCCTAAGTATCAAAACAAAACCTCCTGCAACCATGAGCACATTCCGAGGCGCCATCAAGAGGCTGAACTGTGAATCGAAGATATCTGCAATTTTCTTCGACCTCGATAACACCCTGATCCCAACCAGGAAAGCCGATGCAAAGGCATGCAGCAAGGTAAGTTTTGAAGCAAGCGGCTCCACCTTGGCACGTTAGACAAAGATACACAAAGTAAAAAAAATCATAATTTTTAAAAACTACTTACGTAATGCAAACAAAGTACGAGATATGGAAAAGAATCCGAGTGTGTGATGTGTGTAATGAAATTGGAATAGGACGATATGTTTGACCCTGTAGGTCAATTCAATTGGTTTTTGTGCCTCGTGCCGTTCTGCGACTTTGAGTTGGCTCGCCGTTCAGGAAGCCGTCGGTAGTAGAAGGTCATTCTAAAAATGGTGCTTTAATGGGAAAAACGTGCACTTGAAAACATGAAAAAAGTTCACCTTTCGTGACTGTGCACATTTGAACCCTTGACTGATTGGCAGGATGTGCACGTGCAAATTTGCATACAGTGTGATGGTGTGTGTTTATGCGTGTCTAGATCAGATGCATACTTCGGATTCAAACTCCGAAAGATAGTTTTGTTTCTCTATGAATGAGTTATGCCACGATAATCCTTCAATACGAATGCAAGATAAATTAGGAAACCCTGGTAAAACTTTTTGCCACTATGGTATGGTATGGTAAGACGTTCAATTAAAAATAAAATAAATACAAAATCCTCACTAGTGTGGTCTATACTCACCACCGAAGGGTTAATATCGAACGCTTTGTGCGAACTGTCTTTGTGACAGCACGAATTATTCTTATTTTTTGCCTTAGCCTCCCGAAAAAAGTGTGTGTGTGTGCTCCTTCATTTCCCAAGATTTGTTGTTATGCGAGCGCCAAGTCGTTTTGGCTAGCGAAAGTGAATCGCCATCCTATTAAAATTCCCGCACATCGTGTGAAAAATGCGCGAAAAATAAACGATTATTCATCATATTGACCGCCGTGGCTCGCAAGGTTCCCGCGTGGGATTGTTTACTTCCGCGCGGCAGACGACGAAGGTCCTTCCTACTGTAGAACCATGCGGTGTGCGGTGCATTATTAAAACTATCCATCGCGCCGCGTAGCGACCAGCGGGCTGCGGTACAGAGGAGGAGGAGGAGGCGAGTTTTCCCGTCGTGAGAGTGAGAAAATCTATTTTAGCGATTTTCCTGTACTCTCACAAGGCAGAGAGGAAACTACGATCTCCGCTGCTTAGCGTGGAAATGTGAAAATAGAGAACATTTTTCACCCGATCGGTGGAATTTCATCAGTCGAGCATTCGCCGTGTCACGAAGCGGTTCGCGGGCTGCACACATTTGGTCGATCCCGGTGACCATTTCGGATTCAGAAAGATCTGTAACTCTGGGTTGCTGGGTGTTTTAGCTGGTGTCGTTAGCCGTTTGTGTGTGTCTGTGTTGCGTGTTTCGCGTGAGGAAACATTTCATTGTGCTCCTTCCTCTCCAAGTGAGAGCATTAGAGCGGTGTGCAGAAGAAATCGAACCGGACCAGAACACAGTAATCACGAACAATGTCGGGCGAAGTGAGTGAACCCATTAAGAAGTGCTCGCTGATCTTGAAGAATGCAAAGAGTGACACGGAAAAGTTTGCCGCTCTGTTCATGGTGACGAAGCTGATCAAGGGGAAGGACTGCAACCAGGCCGGCAAGCGCATGCTGTTCGAGTCTATAGGATTCGAGTTTCTGCGCAAGCTGCTTACTAGCAAGGATGTGCCGGATGATTGTCCTGCTTCGGTCTACCAGAGCGTAGCGCTGTCGATACTCAGCTGCTTCTGCGAGGACGAGCAGCTAGCGACACATCAGGACATGCTCGACAGTATACCGGTCTTCCTCGGGATCGTGTCGACCTGCGATGACGACGAGTACGACGACAATCTGATCATCATCAACGAGGCGTATCACTGTCTGCAGAGCATCTCGCTCTACGAAAGTGGCCGGATGGCACTGCGCCGCCATGATGTCATCACGAAGATGGCGCAGATCTACACGCAGCGCAGTTTCCAGATCGACGAAGCGTTGACACTGATCGTGACGCTTGTCGCCCGATTCGGAGCCAACTCTTGGGAGACCGACCCGAAGCTGTTCCATGCGCTGCTGCAGCGTGTTTCGCTCGACTTCGAGACCGATCATGCGGAGCGCAAGTTTGAGCTGGCGGAAATGATCAGCGCACTGCTGTTTCACTGCCGGCGGGATCTGGTAGCGCGCACGGTGCAGGGCGAAATTTGGCCCGAATGTTTGTACAAAGGCATCAGCGACATCTTGAAAAGCAAGATCGGGAAGGCGCAGCGCGATCCGGCGCTGAAGCTGGCGGCGAATGCGGTCGATGTGCTTGGCATCGAGTGGACGCTGCACGATGCGGAGAACCCGAAGAAATTCTTCCTGCTGCTGCTGCAGCTAGCCGCGATCGAGGTGCGCATGCAGATGGACAACAAGAGCTTCAACCAGTGCGTGCAGCAGGCGGATCTGATCACCGCCTGTTTCATCATCCTTGAGATGTCGATCAACTTCATGTCGACCGATCAGCTCGATCTGGATCAGAAGGACAAGCAGCAGGTGTACACGGGCCTCAAGGGAGCGTTCTCGGCCGTACTGGGCGTACTGGTGAAGTTGGCGAACGACACCAAAAAGGACCGGCTGCAGAAGACGGAAAAAGCGTTCGCGTACGCGATGGTGCGCGTGTTGACCGCTTGGTTGGCTCAAGAAACTTCCGCCATGAAGAACCAAGTGGCGAAGGTGCTGCCGTTCCTGTTCAAGCTGGCCAATGAGTCGTTTTACGAGTCGCGCGACTACCGCATCGCCCACAAGGCGGACAACGTGGACGACCACGAGCAGCAACCGCCGGCTGACATTTTGCGCGTGATGCTACCGGCGATCTGCCACCTGGTGGTCGAGGAGGAGGCACGACAGATTTTCCTCAAGGAAAAGGAGGAACAGGTACTGTACGATTGTCTGCTGTTCCACTGGTCGATTGCGCACTACAAGAAGCCACCGGTGCCGCGTGCCGAACGTTTGAAGCGCATGAACGAACCGGATCCGGAACTGACACCGCAGCAACTGGACGACATGAAGGACTCGCGGACGGCTATCGTGAGCCTGTGCAATATCTTGATGAACATTACCGTACTGGAGGCGAAGCTGGTCGAGGAGAGTGCACTGTTCGCGCAGCTGCTGCGTTTCATCTTCGAGAACCTGCCGGAGCTGAAGGACATCCCGGACAACCTGGTCATGCACGGGCACCTGGCCGTGCTTGGGTTGCTGCTGCTCAAGCAGCAAGCATCGAAGATCAAGAAGAATGATTTCTCCATCTGCCGCTACATCCAGACGACAATCCGGTTCCTGTGGGACGCGTACAACATCGACGAGTCGAACGACCCGCAGGCACTGGTCGTATCGCTGCAGTACAAAGAACACTGGTTCGAGATCATGGAGCTGTGGTTCCTCGGCATGCAGACGATGAGCGGCATCATCAAGCTGATCCCGTGGATTTCCGAGTTTGCGATCGAGAGCGGCTGGGCCGAGGGAATCGTGGACACGCTGCGCAAGGTGAAGATTGGCACGCTGCCGCCGAACGTGAAGCTCGCGTACGAAGATTTCCTGTCGCAGCTCGTCGACGCCAATCCGGCCGTGGCACCCGTGCTGAAGAAAGCGGACGCGCTGAAAGTATGCCGCAACCATCGGATGATGGATCTGGGCAAGAAGTTGTTTGGAGATTAAGAGCTACGAGAGAAGTTCGCGGTTCACACCGTGAAGTTGAGCTGAGCTAGCAATGTTTCGTTTCGTTTACTTACATTCTAAATTCATCCGCCTGCTTTGTCGAGGCGGCGACGGTCGATTTTTCTGACGTACCCCACGATGGCAGTACTCCATCATCTCATCCCATCACCACGACTATTTGCTGCATTTTGTGTTTCATCTAACGGCATCTGCTTTATCATCCGTATATCGCGTTCGCGCTTTTATCGCTGTGGGAGTAAAAAGTGTGCGGGGGAGAATGATGACAGTTTGTACGTCATATATGTGCAAAATAAACGTGTTTTCTACGTATATAAAACAATTATTTTCTTTCATCTACCATTTATTACGCATTCCTGCACATCCGCACATCGTGCCAGATCTCCAGCTTTCGATGGATAATACTCGCCACATCCGATGGCCTATTTTCTTTCCACACTCCCGTGTGCATAGCGGATTGAAAAGGAGTTCGGTGAGGGCGACACATGATCGGTTGCTTCAACCATTCCCAAACCGAGTGCGTACCCGAGCGATCGTGTGGATCCGTTTAAAAATAGAACTTTCTTCCCTACCCACACCGGGGCCACGGTATGCTCGTGAGGCACGACACCCAGTCACACTCACGAACAAACACACACACATGGTATTCTTCCTTCGTGCATCTTTCGTGTTGTGAAATGTGATGGTGAATTGGAGAATAGAAGATTCTCACGAAGAAGTTTGGAAGAAATTCAAACCTAGACACTTTTTCGTGTCACCGCTCCCGGCGATCTCGGTGTAGCCATGTGGGGTGTAAGTGTCCATTTGTTTTTGCTTCGGTTCGCATACACCTGCCTGGTAGCGGGGGGGTTGCGATACGAATAGTAAATTATATTTATTTTGGAGAACATGCCCACCACGAGTTGGTAGGGTGCCACGATTTCACGCCCACATCACATCGGGAAACGTACAGATTTGTCCACGGTCGCCGCTGCGCACGGTCATGCTGTCGCTCAGAATAAAATCCCTCACAAATGCAACAAATTGAAATCGGCAAAACAAGGGCTTGAACTTAACGTCTTGCTTTACTAAGCGCACCACTTGTGCACGGCGACGTTGTGGGAATTGTAGTTTCCTTTTTTTACCTTCGCACTCAATCGTCAAGTGCATTCTAGCGATTCTGGGCCACCTAAACCTCCAAACCATCTTCTCCCCCCCCTTTCTGATGCTGCATCGGAGCGGTACCGTCATCGTAAAATATGAACAACAAACGGCGAAGAAACCACACGCGACCAACGACGTGTTGAACACCATCATCCTCCATGTGCAAGGGGAGCCGCGAGCGCGGTAAATCCGAAAATAGCCACCGATTTCTTCGTGTAAAATGCTAGTGGAAAAGTACACAATACGCGGAGCGATTGGTGTATGTGATCGCCAGACTGTACGCTATCCCGCCTTATGCCCGATGATGAATGCGGGGTAAGGAAATGCCCTTTCTTGGGGATGATGGGGCACTGTGGAGACAAAAGTGTCTAACGGGAGAAAATTAAGACGGAAAACACACGTCTCGAAGCACCACTAACTTTTCCCGGCCCGTGTGGTCGCTTCTATCGAAGTGAAAATAGTAAATACTAACGTGCCGTTTAGAAAATCATTCCGTTGTACATTCATTTAGCACGGGTTGAGCATTTGCTTCGCACGTCCCATGAGCTAAGCGTTTGGAGAAGGAAAATATGGAAATTATTGCTCTTTTTTGGGGAAGATTAACTTGTTGGATATTGATTCAGTTTGTATACGTTTTCTATACCGCTGTAAGGAACCTGCTGCATAGAGGGCACACATCTTGGGTAAACCTAAAAAAACACTCTTAAATTGTTCTGACTCTCCAACTTAAGGAAACTCTCTTCATTTTTGTAAAAAAAAAACAGTTTTAAAAAATCCACTCCGTGGCGTTCGTCCAAAATCGGAAAAGTCATGCTTGCTTTGCTACTTTTCGAGCAAAACCGTTGGGTACCGATTGGAAGACAAAAATGTTTCTTGTAAAACCGATTTCTTGTTTACCTTCCACGGCGGTAAACATTCCACTCTTCACAAACACAAAGCAAGCAAGAATTTTCGATGTGAAAAACACCCTAAAATATTAAAACTCTCACGCGGTTGGAATGCACAAACCACCCCCATAATACACAAACACACACACACACACCCACATTAGCAACGTATATTTCATGAGACCGTCTGGAATGTTTCTTTTTCTTTCTCGCTCGCCGATCCCCCCAGGTGGCCGATCTGCTACACCGTGAGCACGGACTCAGCCGTGAGCTGGCAAACGAAGCAGCCACAAACTACCTGACCGCCTTCCGCCGATGCCCGGACAATCCGGACATGGCACTGGTAACGTGGCGCTCCCAGCTCTGGCAGGACGTGCTACCGGGCACGCACAAACACTTGGCCGCGGACCTGTACGGACGGTGGCTCGAGTGGCGCTACCGCTACCTCGCCCTACCCGCCGACCTGCAGACGATGCTGCAAACGCTCCGGTTGCAGTATCTGCTCGGCATCATCACCAACGGACCGACGGCCGCCCAATGGGAGAAGATCGATCGGCTGGCGCTGAACAAGTACTTCGATTGCATACTGGTATCCTCTGACTTACCGTGGGCCAAGCCCGATCGCAATATCTTTTACGCAGCTTGCCACTATCTAGGTGTTCCGCCCGGCCAGTGCGTGATGATTGGCGATAAGCTCGAGACCGACATTCAGGTGAGTGGTGGCCAACGCCACGGCACGCAGGATGCGCGACTTCGTCCTCCTCGCTCTCTCCTTTCTCTCTCTCTCTCTCTCGTTATGTGTGTTTGCGTGTTTTCTTCTTCCTCCCTTGGCGCGACTTTCGTTATCGTATCTCCATTCTACAGGATGCGTGTCGTCTTCCGTTCCGTTCTTAAATCGCTCTCACATGATCATATTCCTCTGAGGAAGAGAATCGAAACGCACACTATGAAAGGTATCAGAAGGTACACATACGATAACACAAACCCTGCGTAACAAAACGTGGTCAGCAGTTAAGTAGCTTCACTTTGGTTGGTTTATCTAAAAAGCAATGCATAATGTCGGTACTTGCGGGGAGGCAAACGAGCTGAAACGAGGCTACTCAACGGCTATAGTACGTTTAGTGAGGCTACAGTTTTGAAACGCAGAACATATCACACCATATGAAACATTCTCTTGATCTCCATTTATGCACGCAATCCCATTCCATCATCCACAACTTCCAAAGTCCCAAATCATTCACGCTCACGGTCATCGTCGCTGGCTGTTCGCTGCAGAAGATCAGCTAAAAACTACAATTCAAACCACCGACAATTCCCCAAATCACTGCATGCATTGGGCTGACTGAATTTTGCGCGTTTATCTACCCTAAACTGAGTGTACGCTCCCGCCCCTAGTAAAGTAACGCCGTGCTACACAATGCAGTGCAGTTTCAGCTCAGTTTTGCGATTCAATTCACACAACACCTCTCGTTGTTCAGTGTCGCGAATGACCAACGGAAGCGTTAAGTCAAAACGTCCCATCGAGTCTTTTAATCTGTAGTTAAAGAATTCATTCTCACACAGATATGGTTAAAAACACGCAAGTGGTTGCCCTATCGCGCGAATCTCTTTACAGGCAGACGGTAAGTTGCTCCCTTGTTCCATACACCAACATACTTCCTTCTCATATAGTATTTGCTCTCTACCGATCGGATTTTTTTTTTCGTGTGTGTGGGGGGTTAGAGTTTGTATACGATTCGAAATCATCTACAGTAGACGCGGGAAGGCTGCGAAAAGGGTTTTTTAAAAACATGCTTTCCCCCGTTTTGTAGTACTATTTTCTTCGCTTCGGGGGCTCAGAAGGCCACTAAATGGGTTCAGAAATGACTGTTTTCTTTTCCTCTTCGCATAGCTAAACTGTGTTGCACTCTACTCCTTGATCGAAACATGAACATCAATAACAACCTTTCGTGCGGCATGAGAGCGCGATCACGTTTGGCTTACACCTGAATCTTCCCCAAAAAAAAAACTACATGTATCATAGGATCAAGAGAACATGTGACGAACTGTAATTCTTTCCAGATCATATGTCATGCATATATAGATAAAAATATGTTTATATATTTCCATACTCTTGCATATAATCGATACATAAAAAACCAGTGTCGTCACACCTACAAACACTCGAGTTTAATTTCGTTTGATTGAAGCATAACTTTCCTTCCCATTCCCGTTCCCGAAATGACTACTTCCATGGTGCGCGCGTGTACGGCCCAACACATATGTATGATTACGATTTTTCTGCACACAATGAATGAACCACGTACGTGAAACGTTGCGTCAAACAAATCTTCAAACATCGACCTAATGGCTACTACCGCTTCCACGACGTTCACCACGATGGCGATGACAACCCATGATGGCTGCGGTTGATGATCAACACTCCTTGACCCTTATTTTGTCGGTTGGAATCGGACCTGGATGGGTAACGGAATGCAATCTACACACCGGCGTGGATTGGTAAATATCTGTTTTGTTCCAATATAACGAACTGATTACAACGCGACGCAAAACCCAACGTGTCCGATAATAACTGAAAAACGAACAAACCGCGCGACACGGGGACGTGTGTGGTTGGTGTATGTTCACATGCGGGTGTGTGTATGAATATTGTGTGTATGTTTTGACGATGAATGCGCTGGGATGCGAAACCGAACCGAACCGAACCGAACCAAATCAAATCAAATCACAACAATCCAGGGTGGAATAGAGGCTAATCTGGGCGCGACGGTCTGGCTGCCGCTACCGACGGAGCAGCGCATTGTCGGGGACAGAACGATGAAGGACGTACCGGACCACGTGCGGCCGGATGCGATAGTGGATAGCGTGCTGAAGTTGCCGGCCCTGCTGCCACCGTCGACGTCGTTCCGTGCGCGCAATCCAGCGCACCAGCCAGATGAGGGTTGGGACAGTTGGGAGCAGAAAACGACACGCAACCGGGCGGCCAAGTACAATCGCATCCTGCCGGACATTCCCGATCTTTACAGCTCGTACAGCAGTTCCAGCAACGACTGCAGTCAGCACAGCAATGGCAGCAACAGCAGTACCGGCAGCAGCTGAATTTGACGGCGAGCGAGGGAGCGAAAGTGACGTGACGAGCCTGTGCTCAGCCGCTGTGACTCGCGAATCCTTCCAAACGGTAGTTCCTACTTCTCACGCGGACGGTTACTTTTCTCCTTCGGCTGCAACGCACGCCACCATCCATCTACCACTCGGTTTTTGTAACCGAAGCCGATAGCAGTAGCAGGACGAAAGGTGCTGCACAATGCTCGAAGTCTTTTCGATTCACAACAACCACTACTGAAGAGGCGACCACATTTGCGCGCCATTTCCTATCACTTTCCTATTCACTTTCGAATGCCTCCTATCGATTACTATTTGTACTCTTTATCTAGTATTTAGTTCTTTACTAAGCTTCGACATCTCTGGTCGATGGTAATGAGAGTGGACGGCGGACCACAACGCACGCTTCACGCGATTCTGTAGGGTGGCGTGTTCCCCTTAGAGGGGAAGAAAAACAAGACCTGGTCACAACTGTTGGTCTTTTTTATTTCTAAACCGTCAACACATGCGCAAATTCAACGTCACCAGCGGCAGAATGGTAAACGGTACACTTTCGTACCGTTTGCTGCCCACGAGCCAACCTTTGCTGCTTCCATATTGTGTATTTCATCTTCATACTTTCTTATAGTATAGAGTACAGTAGTTTGCATAGGGAAGTACCTGATCTGATTTAAATAAATGAACAAAATGCATCTCATGAACAGAAAAAATAAAAAAATACACAACACAAGCTGCATGTGCAAAACAATGAGCGAGCACAGATCAAACACCTTCTTTTGCACCAAAAGAAGGTGCGCGTAAGGTGACGGTGATTGTGAAAAGATAGTGTAAAAACGATACATGAAAACTAAGCCGAAACAGAGTGAATAAATATTTTTCAATACACAAAACATTCTTCCTGTAATCTGCTGGGCAGAGCGCAAATAAAAAAGGTAAACTAAAACCATCAATAACAATTAGGGAGCACTTTTGCAAATTACCAAACCACGAGAACTCCACAAAACTAGAAACTGCAAATTGCTGTTGCTTTACACAAATTTCCCGACATACCACGCGTACACGGCTAAATGGAGAAAGCTATATACGATATTGGAGTGTTCGAACGTTATCATGGATGGATGCAATCGAGCGCGGCACACGCGTCCATGTGTGCGCTGGCTGGAAATTGTAAAGCGTGACGTGACGAAGGATTACTTCTATGCAAATAAAGCGATTTTTAGCATTACTCGTATTATAGCCACTTGCTAGGGGGGGCAGGTACAAGTTTGAAAGAACGCTACAATACGTCTACAGAAAGGCTTTACATGGGAGCTAGTGAAAATGTTCATCCACGATTCTCATATTTACAATAAAATACCATTTCAATCTCGGTAACTTCGCACACCGGTTAATCCAGAGCTGGTGCTAGCAATCCTCCACCAACGGTTGTGTCCGACCTCCAATGGGGAAGGCCTCATGGGAACCATTCAACAAGCTCGTTTTATTCCTCTATTCCTCGTGCCAACCGAGTCCCGGCTATCGCATCCTATAAGCCCTTTCATCTCCGTCAAGACATCTAGTCCACCGAACAGCTTTTGTTGGTGATTATCATTATCCAAGCACATGCATTACTTTAAAACACTTCACTGAAGATATTCGCATTACTTCCTCGACTTCTCGAACAGAATAAACTTGCAGCAGCTTATTATTAACTTATTAAGCTCTTAGTAGACACGATTCCTTTGGACAATGCGTATCCGGATTTCGCTGCTCATGTCGTTGTACTAAGTTATGATCGTGCCATGCGAGCAGAACTCCTATCGTCACCATCAAAGGCTCATCGGATAAAAGCCTTGAATACTATTTCGTCGTATAGTTCGGCAATCTATCCGAATTGAGGCGACTTTTCTTGAGAAACTTTTGTCTCAATAATGTTTAAATAGTTGAAGACAGTGCTCATGGATTTCACACCACATAGTTAGGGAAAAGGCAACTGATTACTAACCGGTTGCTATTATCAAATGAAATTTTCTTCTTCAAGTGAACTCTTGGCGTATCGTCCGAAGTCGTACCTGCCGTTTTACCGGTTTACTAGACTGATTTTATCACCATAGCTAGTTAGTAGCTCCGCGGCAGTTTCTACAGTTGAACAACCAATATACCTGTACTGGGATGCAATTTTTACGGTGGAGTATTCGGATTAGCGTGCTTTATGTGTTCATTATACTAAATACCGTCGTCCTTCGGTCGTTTCGTGTTCCTTTATCCACCTCCCTTTTATTGGTTAAGCCTTCTTTACGTTTTCACTATTTGACAAGCGATATAAGTGGCCGGCGAAGGGTGCACTGTGCTGGCGGTAGCAGCATTGCCTTGTTTTGGTTGTACATTATCAGAATCTGGTGGTGTAACGATCATCCTGGCGTAAGAACCGTCTGTCGAATGGCCATCAACGAAACCAGGATTAACGCAAACACAACCGCTAATTTCCTATAAATAAGAGAAATGAAATTGTTCATTTATTACCGTCATCTGCCATTTTTGTTTGCGTTATTATGCATGGACCACCTCTCTAAAAAGGCCGAGTCCACCATACACTTACCCGCACGTATCGGTTGAGAGCACTAGGGCAGATCATCACATTCGGCACCCTTTTCAGTCGGCCAAACTCGTTGAGCAGATCCACATCAAGTGGTACCTCTTCTGGCGGTGGATTCAGTGGATAGAACGAGGCTTGGTGGAAGAGATGATTGTAGGCACGCTTGATCTTATCGCCTCCGGTACCAGCAACAACACCGCCAACATCGGCCGCGGTACAATCGCTCTCGATCAGATGCCGGATCACATCAACCGTTGTAACGCCGATTTCCAATCCCTCCAGATTGAACACGCACGGATCGGGCAGGAAGTGCAAGTTCTTATGGAAGCTCGCCACCTTGTATGGTGGCGTTGGATATACAAACGAGCTCACCACATCGTCATGGTTCGCCACAACGAACACTTCCGTCTGCGCGCCGACCGCGCTCATAATCGTGCCGATAATCTTCTCGAAGTATTCGTCGAACGTTTCGGCTACTTCCGCGTACAGTTTGCAGTTGGCGTCCGCAAATGGGCCGGTTAGGATCAGTACGTCCGGTGCATTGTTGCTGCAGTAGAGCAGCAAGCTGGAAAGTTTCTCGTACAGCAGATCGTCTCGATCGGTAAACGGTGCGCTCGCGATCACCATCGTCAGCGTCTTGTCGAGGCTGAACGGTGTGCGTGGCAGGATGAGCGTACGCTCGTGATGTATCTGGCTTACCGTGAGCAACATTCCGCGCGGATTGATCCCCTCGAGCAACACTGTTTGACCCGGGAATAGTGACCACCCAATTGGAGTTTGCACTTTGCTCAAATCAAGCCGCGTATAACGCAGCGTATTCTCATCGAAATCTACGATCGCTAATCTGCTGTGATTTCTTTTGGAAGCAGTGTTGCCACTAGCGGCAGCCTGACTATCGGTTCCCGTGTTGGTGACACCTTTCGATGAAGATTCTACAACGATTCTACCCAGCACGCGCACTGGCATCGTGCTGGGATAATCAACGTGATGCACGCGGATGCCATTGAACCAGTTGCAGAGTTCAGAGCCCTCTTCGATTTCCATTTCTGCTACATCCTCGGGTTCTTCCTTCACGACGACACCACCACTAAGATCCGATCTGGCGTTCTCTTCGTTTCCACTGCCGGCAGCTACTCCTCCTCCTTCAGCGATGATGTTTTCCTTGCCTTTTAATTTCTCGGTTTCCAGCACCAAGCGTCTACAGATGGCGTTGCCACACTCGAAAATTCGATCGCCCAGAATCATCACCCGATCGTAGCTCGAGTCGAACATGTATTTGCAGCTATCGTTAGCAAACTGTGCCATCGTCATGGTGAAGTTGATGGCCTTCTTACGTTCACCGTATTTGCTTCGTTTTAACAGCGAAGAATGCTCCACCAGATCATCATCCGTGGGAGTGCCGCCGTCGTTATCATCGCCAGGAGCACCATCACCGCTGCTACCGGAGCCCGGTATCCAGCTGAATTGTTTCAGTAACTTTGCGCTACCATAAGTGTACACAATTTGACCGGCTTTGCTCGGCGCATCTGGATCGGTTTTCTTCGACGATGTGGATCTAAAAGCAGAAAAGAAAAAAATATATATGAGTTTTATCTATGCGACAAACACACAAACAACACGTTAACAAAGCATCAACGTTTACTTACAGTGGGGAGTAGGTAACGGTAGTGAAAGGACTCCCGCCTCCTCTGGCACTGTCCGGAGTGTGTACATTATGTTGCAAACGGGAAACGGATTTTTTATTCTATAATTATTAAAATGAAGAGAAAAAGAGAAAAAATATATTATTACAAAAATACATCCACAGTCAGGATAATAAAGATTTATCAACAATAAATGACACTATTGTACTAGAGTTGATGCTGCCGGTCTATCACACACGACTATTCTAGTAGGGCGGTAAACCACGCCAGCAAATGAACGCGAAGGTCGTTACACTAAACAAAAACAAGAACATTTAAATACACGATTCGTCGTTCCATTTCATCTATCTCACCCAGCATGGCGGCGTACATTGATGTCCGATCTCTTCTTAATAGACGAGCATGTAATCTAGTCACGAATCTTTAACTAAAACCGTGCACTAGAAACATGCTCGCCTACAAAGCGGAGATAATGCATGATTCTGGATCGTCGCTTCATATCTGTCGTTCTAGTGGCTGTACACTATTCTGATTCGCGTTATGCTGCTAATACCGAGAGAAGAGCCATTGCACGAACATCATCACGAATGCGTCCTACGACAGGTATAAACAATCAATTATAGAATAATATTAAGCCATTATATTACTGATTCTAATTGTTCAACGATTGATATAGAACACTAGGAGCTTACACTTTTTTACACACAAATCCATTTTTAACTATGGTCGTCGTAGGCATGGAGTCCGTCGAGGTGTTCCATATCAACATTAATGAGTGTGGATCTAGTCACAGTATAAAAACGATGTGAAAAACTAGATTCTCACCCATTTACGTTAATAAGAAAAACATTCCATCCATTGTGAAACACATTCAACAAGCTGTTCTGTAACAATGATTTTTAAAGATAATAAAACTGCCTTAAATATAAATATATAATAAGTCTAGTAAAAATATTCTCTTTCACAAATACTATCAAACGTAAATTGCATTTAATTAACATCACCGAAAAATTTTCGACACGCGACTTCTACAACCGGGTCGTTAAGTTTAGTCACGTGGCGTGGAGACAGACAGGGGAGAAGGGAATATAATTTACAGTCAATCATATGAAAAAAAGATGTTTGCTCTTGCGCTAAGGGCTTAAAATTCCCGCATTGGACGTGTTCATCTGTTAGTGATCGTGTGGGAAAACAGTTTCGTAAACCATAGCCATGCTGGTGGTGTCGATGGTCGATGTCGATGGGTGAATGGTATTGAAAACTAACTGCCTGCGAAATTCTTCAAACCAATTACTAGTTATAGGGCACAAAAATATTGTTCTACACCAAATCGTAAATTCAACTCATTATCAGATCCTGGAGCTACAATATTTTCCTGAAGCTGGACCTGAGCTGGACCTTACCGACCAATTGTGTCGTCATATTCTCGGCGTTCCGTAATTTCGTCAGATCTCGGTCGCGAAATGAGGTTAACGACCTTTGCTTGTTCCGAGTGGTAGAAGAAGCAAACAGAAGAGCACGCGGGATGGTGCTTAAGCCAAAATCGATCACTTATGGTGGTGGTGGTGCTGTTACGGCCGTAAAACTCGAACACTCCGCGTTCTTTCGCTACATACTAGAGAAAAAGCATGTCCGGAGAATAAAAACAAAATCTGATTCCATTCCAGTAAGCTGGAAGTATGAAACAAATCCCTCGCACCATTGCCCCGTAGTGAAGGAGGAGCTGCTTTTTCATATTTTGATCTTGAAAGTAACGAACTGCATGACTGATGTAACAAAGAGACAGAAATTGGACACCCTATATTTTTGCTAACTCTACACACTCCACACTGCGGGAAAAGTGAGAGAATCGAAAGATATCCCCAAACATCCTCCTGCTGCTTTTTTAAACTAAGCCAACGGAAAAAGTGCTGATCAAGCATAACAAAATCTCGAAACCCTCTGACCATTCTCATACACACAAACACATACATATCTTCGCTTTGTAGGCTGCGCAAGTCGTCGTCAAGTCAAATCGGCGGCCAGACGGTGAGCAGCAGCAGACAAGGCAAGCGCAGCATAGTATTTTTTGCGCTTGCTTTCTATCTCGCTCTCTCCGTACACAAAACGTCCCCGCTCTCCTCCTGTATAGGGGACTGCGGGATCTTTCATTTCGTTATCCCTTCTTCCTTTTGCTTATCCCACCACCACTCTCACGATTCTCGTAACTTCATCTCCTCTCTTTCGTGCTCGTTTTCGGACGTCAACGACGTTTCGTATCCCGCTTGGCAACCCTCTCCTGTCTCCTTTCCACCCTGGCAACACCGACAAACCTGTACGAACGGAACGAACGCGCGCTTTTCAACCCCCTGTTGCAGTGGCTTCCACTACATGGAACGCTACCATACTTTTCCCGACCACAGGTTTTAATTCTCTTTCCATCGTCTCCCCTTTTTACGAGTGACGCTGGCTAGGTATTATTATTTTGTCTTACACATACCCTATTCTTACTTCTTTCCCATTGCACGACCTTTGTTTTCTTCACCTCATCCCATCATCCAACACACCACACCACACCACAACGATCTTTCCCCGTCGTTTTCAGGTCGTATTCGATTTCGGTACCAACAGCGCGTCCCTGCCGTTGCCTTCACACAATATTCCTTCCTCTTTGGGTCGCATCTAGGTACATCCTTCCTTCCACGCACATCTTTCGAGAGGATAGACGGCCACCGCAGCCGAGCCAATAACACCGTTTACACCCCTGCGCTCCCGGCTATCCTTTAACGATGATGGTGTGTTGTGCACGTATGTTCGCTCTGCAACTCTCCTTGCTTCCTCAACAGAAGAATCTTCAGGTGGCTACTTTAAGGCTCTTTTCCTCCTTCCTTTCCATTCTCCCGCTACGTTTTCCTGCACGGATCGACGCTACACAAGCAACATACGCATACTTTGATCGAGCCATGCCTGCAGTAAAAACGCCTATAAAGCCAAAGGGCAGGTGTGTGTGCGCTGGTACGCTTCTGCTGAAATAATGATCAATGTAGCAAAACGATAGTGCATGTGTGTGCGTGTGTTACAACAAAAAAAAAGTACATTGCTCCGGATTCTTTTAAACATTCCCGAGAAATGTCTTTTCATCGTAGCATCGTAGTACGCGGCCGCAAAACGGGGACAGGAAACAACGCCAACTTACAATTCACGATGAGAGTTTCCCTCCCCCTCCCTCCACCACCCATCCTTCAGAGGGATGGAAACAACACAAAGAGAGATACAAGGGACGACGACTCACACCGGAACGGAAGAGAAACGCCACGCCAGAGGAAACTGTGGGGGGAAAATGGCGGCGAATCCGATCATCGAAGAAAAAGATGGCGGCCACGGAGACGATGATGATGCGCAAGAAAAATCTACCCCATGGACGCGCCCGCCGTTGTTGTTTTGCCTTGCGGTGGTGGCTCTGCGCTGCCGCTGACTGTAGAAGGCACAATGATGATGATCAAGATAGTTGTGCGTTTTTTTTCCTCGCTTCTCAACCCTATCATTAACGATTTGTTGCCCCTTTATGCTTGTGCAGGTCCGTCCGTCTCTTGAGTGCGAGTACTACTTCTCAATAGGAGCGTAAAACGAATCGATTCGCTACTTACAGCCGCACACACATTTGTTGTTCTGTAGCTTAGCTTTACTTTTTCATGGGTTCGTGAGTGATAGTGATCATTGCGTGGACAAATCTAAAATTTGAAGTTATTTCACGTGTCGCAGAACTCCACTGCATGCTAAAAAAAAACATATTGAATTGAATTAAATTAAAAATTAATTCCTGCGATATTTGGAAGGCAACACTAATCTCAAATTGGTAACATAGTTGATTGTCCATGTTTCTCTCAGAGTTGATAGAATAATCAGCGTACTATTGATCACGGTGTACTACGAATCACCACGCAGTTTTGTTCCTCTTGAATGTTCCATTATCGCTGCGGGCACATCTCATGCTAACTGAACATTGGCCTCGTCGTTGCTCTGGAATTGATGCATATAGCCATAGTATCTACTCAAGTGTACGTGAACTACACAATTCAACCAAATGTTTTCCTACGACTTTGTTCCCGCAAGTCGGACGGAGGACGGACGGATGTGCTATCAGCAGTACAGCGAATGGACAATATTTCGACGTTTATTCTTCTTCGGTCTAAGCTAGACATTTCGTACTTACGAGCACTTGTTTTTTTATTTGCTATTTCCCTATTTTAAATTCTTTACTTGGTGTGGATGATACAAATAATGACATATTCGTGAATGAAACTACCACATTCGTCTGTATATCCGTTACATCGTTGTGAAATCACAGAATTTGCAGCAGCATCTCATCAACTGCTGTTCGTAAGCATTTTGTTTTCTATTGACCCTTGATACCACCAGTGGACTGAAACCGCTACAAATACACGCCCCTTTAGAAGAAAACGTGTGTTCAAAAAGCGATGAGAAGTGTGTTGTTATCAACAGCAACAATCTCCCTTCGCTCCTACCACCCCATCAACGCACGAACCATCATTCACGAGGAGTTCTATATTCAACAAGCAATCACACACCAGCAGCTGAAAGCGGAAAGAGTATCGGACGAAAAGGACACAAAAGCGAGCACGCGCGTGCTCGTGTCCAACTTGAAGCGTAAATGTGTGCGTGTAGGAACGATCCACGGGGTCATCTACCGGCAAGTAAGCGCGCGCGCATATGCTTTAGATCTAATATCTCCTTTGCTTACTTCCTTTTTAACTTGAACTCTTCATGAATAGAAGGTATCCTACCTTCATCACAGTTTCGGAGTCTTCAAAACAGGATCATTCTTGGTACACATACTGATACACCGATTCCTTACTGCAAAAACCGCCATTTTGACCGGCATGAAAGTTAGTGCAATGGGTGCTGAGTTCACGATGATGTCTATGCGAATCAAAGAAATTTAAGTTGATTCTTTTCCTCTTCGCGATTGCTGTCCGTTAAACGTACTTAGATACACTGTCACTAATGATGGGCAATATTTTAGTTCATTGTTACTTTCCTAAGAAAATACTATCCGCACCATCTTTTCATCGCCGTTAGAATATGACAATTAAATTTGGCAAAAAAAAACAGCTCACACGATAATTCGACAAGAACGGACGTATCAGCACCAGAACGCAACGCGGTTGGTTCTCTTGCGAAAAAAAACATCGCTTTATCTCGCTCTATTACATACATTTATCTTCATTTGCTTTTTCTTTGTCACTCAAGTGCTCAGTTTGTTGAGTACGAAGAATGCCTTTGTCCAGAAAGTACTCCTCGCGCACGTTTAATGTGATGGACCGTGAAATTCGCCAAGTTCCAATGAACTTCCTGCTCGGTGCCTTAAACTCACACACACGCACACACTTCCACACAAACACACATATGAACCCGACACTATCGGAATCATTTTCAACGCTATTAATGCAGAAATAGGACGATTCTGGCATGTGCAGTACTTGTTTTATAATAATTTGAATATAATCTTACTTAGGATGACTAGTTCCACATCGAACACGCTTCAAATAACACCGCGACATTGCGTCCGATTGCGTCCTCGAAAGTAAATTCTAATAATCGAAACATGAGAATAAGATACCGTAGGGGTGATATGTTCTTGTGTTAGCTGCTGCTGCTACTGCTGATGTCGGTTGTTCCTATTCGTTTTCGTCAGAACCACTATTATCGTGTGATGCCCACCACCAAGCCAAACGACGTTAATTGTGTGTTCCGTCTTTCCAAATGTCCATGTGGTTGTGTGTGCGTGAGCGAGGAGACCAATCTCAGCAGGCGCGCACTGGTTTAGCGAAGGCAACGCGATGATGAACATGTGACGAGGCAACAAGGGAAACCGGAGAGGGGCTGCCGGGACGAAGAGAATGCCGACCGACGCTCACTGCCGCCAATTTGCTGCCTTTACACCGCACAACCAACACCACCACCGTCGTGCCGCTAAGCACCATACTTCCACCACTACCCACACCACCTTAGCACAATTCAACTCTTCTTCCCTTCTGGCCGTCGAATGTACCGAACACCATGATCGCGCGCATTCAACTTCTCGCAGGCGGCAGCCATTTTTAAGCCGCACTGTTTCCTTGCTTCAAACTGGCAACTTTTGCCTGAAGCCGATAGCCGCTTGCGCGTTTTTCGCCCGTTATTACAAGCCAAATTGCACGTCATTATTACCAGTAGTAACCTATGCGCACACGAAAAGAGACATTGCGTTTCATGGAATTGCACCAATCGCACCAATAAAGAAACTAACCGTTTTCCGTGAGCTTCTGGCCCGCGTTGCTGCATCGCGTAAACGTCACCACAAGCCGTCGTTAGAATTTCACTCTTGCTCACACATTACACCGCCATCGATGAAGTTTTGATACTGGAACTAACCAAATAACGAACCACTAACTATTCGGTGGCAAACGTGAAGTGCACAAAATCGTCCTACTTCGCGCTGCACCACTACCGCCGGAGCACCGCCAAAACGGACCATCCACCGGCATGTCTTTGACAACCAGAAGGAGCGTGGCCATTTCCTTCCTTCCCTGCTACGAAACTCCACTACAGACGACGCTTAACTAAAACCACAAGCCAACAACGGTTTCACTCCAGCTACCTCACCACACAGCGAACGTCTAGCTTGCACCAACACATACACAATCCTGCCTGCCCGTGGTGCGTATAGCACTTAGCTCGCCGCGTCGCTTCCAGCAAACACGTTCGTGCGCATGTGTCTAAATGAGATGCAGAATGTTGCAAAAAGATCCTTATCTCCTGCTCGCTCTAGCGCTTCGTGTCCAGCGCGATAGTTGAATCAACCATCTCGTTCCTTCGCATGCTATCCTGCTTTACTACTGTGAAACATATTCGCTGTGTGAGTATGCGCACGGGTGTGTGTTTGTGTACGCAACATATCAACAGCTAACAGCATATGCGTTTGTGTGCGTAAAAGCAAGCGTAAGCGATTTTGTGGCGGTATGTAACTTACCCCATCGCACAGGGTGCTTCGGGTCTAGCGTTTTTACATGAAACAATGATCAAACAGGCTTTAAATTGTATCTCAAGAGTATCTGACAGCAACTGTCCGGTGGAGCCCACTGTTCCAAGAATGCACGTGATGAAATTTTGCAACTTAAAATATCAGAAAATGCTTAGTTTTATAATTGAAAAGATCAACTCTTAAATAATCCTACACTCACGATTTTTGTCCTTCTGAACAAACAGCACATCACATCCAGAAATCAGGCACACACACTTACAACCGAAATATATGCATGCACCAGTATTAGGTTACGCTTTCCGCAAGCTCGGTGTAGTACACCTTTACCTTTGGTTTCTTCTCTTGCGGGATAAGAAAATGGAAGGAACAAAGCACGCGTCTTACGAGAAAGGGAATAGCGGCTTTTGTGTTTCATTACACTCAGACGAATTTATTGCAACAAGGCCCAGGCCTGCAAATCACGTGTTCAAATCACTCGCAGTAATAGCGTCATCTCAGCTATCTAGACCATCCATGATCTTGATCTGCATTCACGGTAGCAACGGTTAGGTTAGACACTGATTTAAAATTAAAACGAAGCATTATTTTGAATAGGATCCACCAAGACCAAACCACATCATAAGCATGCTATTTCATAGATGAAACCTATCCAGACACCTACCAGAAAGCAGGAAAAGTATTTCACCTAGCGCCAAAGAGCACCGAAAAGAAACCATCAACACATCAGCCTCCACAGCATCACAGCAGAGACATTGTCCTTAGCGTTTTTCTTTACATTCAACCATCTTGGCACGTGAGATGGTAACGTAAGATGATCAAAATTGGATGTGCCATTAAAAGTGATACAAAAAAAAGCTCTACTCCATTGGAAGTGAAAGAGAATGCGGCAACAAAACAGCGCTGGAAAAGAATAACGGAGTCCGCTCGAAACATCGAAAGAAGTGAAAAACAACCCCATCGACGCTGTTGACTCCAGCGTCCGTTTGTCCGTCCGTCCGTCCGTCCAAGGAAGAAAATAATGGCCCATCCATCCAGCAGGCCCGGCGGTTAGACGGTGTCGCGAATGATACAGATGCACGCGCTGACGACATAAAGGACTCAAGGCAAGAAGGGCCATGCGCAAGAAAATAGCAACGATCGGAGGACACCATTCCAGGCCAAGGTGAGATGGCGCGCGACTGGATTGAGAAAAAGTGTGGACTTTCTCTTTGCGTAGCAAACAATAGTTGCTGGATGCGAAAATTATACAAGTAGGTAATAAGTAGATTAAATAAATCTTACAATTCATATGAACTTATGCAATCAGTTGCGAATAGGACTCACAAATCTTTCTGAAAAACAAACAACAATTAATCAAGACGACGAGTAATAACTATTTTCTTGTGTTTGTATGTGTTAACATTTCTCGAATCTATATGACGAACAGGCAATAGGTAAAAAAGAAGGGAAGTCAGTGTTTGAATTTGTAATTTGTATACAATTTGAACAAAATCTTGTTGAAAGTAAAGAATATAATTGCAATAGTTATGTATATAGCTGGCCATCTTTAAATCATTACGACGATGTTACATCGATAAGTCACGGTTCACTGTAGTGAGAAAATAAACATTTTCAATTACAGTTTTTTTTACCTGACGTCAGAGCGAAATAAACTCCTTCAATAAATCCAGCTTAGCTTGCCTCTCGAATGGGCCACACTACCACTCGACGAGAACACCGCCGTGCTCAGCTCCCGGATATGGGGACCGAACCGGGCCGGGAGGAAAGACGATGAAACCGCGCCACATCGAAGGAAAATGGAGGGAAACGAGAGTTGATTAGCTTCCGAAATACCGTCAAGTCATGCAACTAAATCGAGAGATTCTTCGGCTCAACATCCGCCCGTCGGTCGGTGGGCGCTAGATAGATTTTCCACCATTTCCTCCTCTGTGCCGCCTCATGCGTGCCAACGGCTGTGAGATTCCGGGTGAGAGGAAAGATTTTACGCGGGTTACAAAACCTGAGACAGGAATGGCAAACTGGCACTTCAGCTAGCACCATACGAACGACCGGTCGGCAAAGCGCGCAAGACAGACCCCGTCTCTGAGCACACGATAGTTTCTTAATAGCATCTCTTCTCGTGATTTTTTTTGTGGTGCCGTTGTTTGCGCGGCTAGTTCTTGTGGCCATTCGCTTGAAGCCCCCTTTCCCAACGCAGTCTAATCGTTTCGTTCTTTTCGTAACCAATTCGCGTGCCTAGTAGTAGCGACCAGGGGTGCTCTTATTTCTTCTTTACCGAATGGGTAGCTAGCCCTCAAAGTGGGAAACTTAAAAGAGGGAATAATATCTAGAAGTAAGAGCAATGTCTGGGGAACACGAGCCGGATCGGATCGGACATTGGTTGGAAGCACATAAAACATGGAAAAAGCAAACGGGTCGCAAAAAAGGCCAAGACCTCGCAGAGTTCGTCCATTTAAGAAAATGTTCCAGAAATTGACTGAAAATGGTTGTGACTAATGCTATATATAAATATATTATATTAGAATCGCAGGATGCAACATATCTTAGGTGATGAAAGGTTAAATCAATAATACAATAATATTTTGCACAAAAAAAACCGACACTGAGTAAAAATATATACTATGAAAACTTCACTCAAACACCTTTCATCTTCTAACATATTTCTACTGTGTGAAAATAGAAGTGCAACATCCTTCTTTCGTGGCACGCAATGTTTTAGTTTTAAATGAGAATATTAAAGAAACGAACAAGCATACGATGCTGTGCAAGATTAAACGACATCAAAGTTGCCCTACCGGCTTTCATCCGTATGCAAAGGATTCTATAAGCCAAAGCCACCAAACGTTAACGAGACATACCCATACCATAGTCAACTGTAAGATATCTAGTCAGCCGAAATAGTGTTTTCTTTCAGTTTTTGTGGTTGTTTTGTTACCTCTATCTTCTCTCCTTTTTCTCTCTCTCTCTCTCACACACACACACACACAAACTGTGACGCTGTTCGTTTGCGTTATTATAGGTTTCTTTTTCGATGCTTGGTGGCTTGGCTTGGCCTCTTTTTCTCGATGCTACCACTTTGTTTTTGGATGATGGATACTCCGATCGGATGATGAATCGTAGTATAGAATCGTCCAGTCTATGCGGGAGGGCAGCGAGAAGAGATCAACCACCGACCGTTTGATCTAACTACCACCACACACAACTTCTTTCGTACTTCTTTGAACCACACCAATACAGGGATTCCATTTTTTTTTGTTATTGAAAAAGCAACTCCTACCCTTCTTAAACGTAATTTCTTCGTTGCCCCGTTTCCAGGAGATTCTAGGGGAATGCAGGAGTTGCAAAGATACAGCACCGTTGGTGGAACTCATCAGGTGTGAGTGAGTTTTTAAATTTCAACAGCGCGAGAGTTTTGAAGCAGAAAGGTTTAGAGCAAACCATTCGCAGATAGCAGCATTCGCGTAGATGTTTATGGAAGCTAGAAATATGATCCCCACACAAGCAGTACAATCACCTGAGTGTGGGGTTTGCATCACCCTGCCCATCAACATTTTCACCACGCAAGCGAAAAGAATAAAATCATCGCATGCTTTGCTTGGTGCGTTCCATATCTGGAACGACGAATGACCAGAAACAGAAGGGCATGGGACTTGAGACATGACCGATGAAAGCAACACTCACGTTTTTATGAAGCAAAAAAAAATACAGAACATAACGAATACACTTCGTGGGTTTTTACTACAAAGCAAGCACTCATCACGATCTGTGTAGTTGCTTTTTTTTTTGTTTTCCTCTCTCCATACAAGTTTGGTTGTGTGGTGGGAAGATGGCATAGGAAAGCTTCTTGAAATATCGCGAAGGAAAATCCACCTCATGGGGGAGAGCAACGCTAATTCGCAACCAGCAAAGGCAGGGGAGGAAGTAGGCAAATTATTCCGGCAAATAATTACGCTACAACACAGGAGAAGGGTACGTACATTCGTACTGAAATTACCTCCATTTTCAGTCCGTAACAACCGTACAGGCCCGCGCTACGTTTCCGAGGAGGTTAAAAAACAAGATATGAGTCCGGACCACTGGCACACGGAGATGGAAACGGAAAACAAACCCGAAAACAAGCAACATGCAATAGCAAAGCGTAAGTGAAATGGAAAAGGAACAAAACAACTCGAAGAATTAAATGTACGGAAAGTAACAACCAAAACATGTCTCCGTGGCCGTGCGCGAGTGAACGAAAGCCTCGCGATCGGCCTCCGGAACGGGTTGTGTTGTGTAGCTGCGGATGCGACCTCGCACCGGGTTTGACCCTTTTCTGGTGCGGCCACTGCTTTTCGGTTTCTTCCTCCGGAGGATGTGAAATGTCTGCACGCGCAATACACAAACCGACCAACTGACGTCGTCCGCTGCGGTATAATCCTTTAATTCCCGATGGCGTGGCGGAGAAGATGATAAAAACACGTTAAGCGTAGCACAGACAAACTATAGCAGATGTAAAAGGTGAAAAGAGCATAAGACAAAAAAAATGTTTCTCTCAAGCGGAGCAATAGAGTTCTACGGATAAAACTAGTGTTCACTTTTCGACTAAAGTTTAATATAGTAATTGGGTTTGCGAAAGTAAGCAACCCTTCACAATTGTATCATAATCCTCGTCCGTTGCAACGCATGTTTAGTCATTTCAATGTATGCGTCGATGTGTTCAATCCAACTCTAAATGTATAATTTTTTTATTTCAAAGGGACGGCCTTGCCATCTTGCTTCCCCTAAATGTATCAAAATGTGTACCAAAATGTGATGCAAACAATTATTTATTTTTAATTTGCGAAACGGGGTTTCTTACTATAACTTCAGTGAGAGAGGCAATGAGTGGTGGAAAGAGAATACCTCTTACATTGACCACAACCTATAACATTCTAACTTATGCAACAAAGCAATATCCTTCCCGATTACGGCAAGCTGCACAATAAGCTTTGTAGCACAGGTACGCGCACCAGGCAACGTTATAAGTCTTGGTGAGATGATGCTCATTCTAACAAGCCTTTTATACGACCGTGCTATGGTGTGTGTGTGCGTTGAAGAACTTGTACATAACGCGGTTCAAGCCCAGTTGAATGATTCGAAAAGGCAGCGAAAAGCGCTGAAACAAACACGCCAAGGGATGCAGAGTGTGGCAAACGTCGCTATGTTTCATTTTCCCGTCCTTCCTGTGGCCACGTAAAAGACGGCGTACGAAACAGTTCGCGTGTGCTTTTCATCCCTTTACACATCAGTGGGATACACTGGACAGTGGCCCACAGGGCAGTCGTCGTCGTGGTTCGTCTTCGTGGTTAGTAAAAAGTTTATTTTGTATTGGAAAGCTCGACGCGATCTACGGAGGCCATGCTCTTGAAGCAAAACGGCGTCCCTTAGGGCAAGAGAAAGAAAACAACAAAACAACTACTAAGGGCTCCTCGGAGCCGTTACGATCGGTGGAAGGGAACGGGAGGGGAGGGGGAGTGTGGTAGTGAGAATGGTGAGCGATCGCGCGCACACGCGAGTACCAGTCGTGGTCACTTCTCTTCATGCGCGCAACGCGCTGTCTCGCAACAGGTTCTATCACGCGGTACAGGGGGTAAAAGAGAGATGAAACGAGCAGGCAACCGAGCAGGATGGACAAAGGATGGATTATTTTTCTTCCTCCCGTCCACTGTCGGCATTAAAAAGGTTGCTGACTCGCAAGATATTCGCAGTCTCAACACACTGACACTGGCGGGAAAGGGAAACTGCTCTAAAGGGCAGCCAAGGAAGGTAAGCAGGTAGGCAGGTGAAGCAAGAATGGCCAACGGTCCAGCAGCGTACGTGTGCGCGCGCGCGTTTGTGTGTGTGCATATTCTGGTAGTGGTGCAAGCGTGCCGAATGAACCCAAGACGCGCCAACATCGGCGTGAGAACCGATTGATGAAACAACGCCAAAACTTTTTTCGACCGGAATTGCGGTCGGGGTGGTACATACACAGCCACCGTTGCTTTCTGAAAGAAAGGTGGACGAAAGGAGAGGGGGG
>JXXA01020146.1:0-12566 GCA_000956255.1 Anopheles punctulatus
CTGAACCCGGGACCTCTCGCACCCGAAGCGAAAATCATACCCCTAGACCAACGAGCCGCTGATACAAGTTGCACACTCAGCACGGTACAAGTTGCCAGCGGTGGCACACATATTCAAGCGTACCAAACCAAACAACCCTGTGCGATAAGCAGGTCTGACCACGCAGGAGTCTATTTATACCACGAGTGGCTGTGAGTGTGGGGATCGATCCGTACATCGGGTGTTGCCGTGAACGCCACGGATTGGTCACCTTGGCATGCGCACAAAGCCGAGCCGAGTGAGAGCGTATCGAAGCAGTGTGAGCGAGCAGCAGAGCGCCCGTGAGCGGTCATGGCATCTCGTATCTCAGTGAGCGGGCCAGGCCGAGCGATGCGTGTTCATACAGCATTCCAAGTTTTTGACGTTTGTCAAGGGCAACCGGGGAGCTAAGCTCGTTTGCGGCAGACATTGATAGATCGAGTCACGCAGCAAACCGTGATTAATCTAACTGCGCTAATCCCGGAACCCGAAACTGCGACGTGACTCGTGACGGGGGTGTATGTCCGATGAACTGCTCCTTATCAGCGTTTTCATCGATGGACTTGTGTTCTATGTGATCATCAGTGATTACATGTGTAATATGTTTCGTGAAGTGCGGCTGGACCGCTTTTGAAAGTTTTGAAATGCATATGGCGCTCAAACTAAGTTCAAACAAATGAATTTTGCGCTCGGTAACATCTACTTTATTGAGGCCATCTTTCCGAGTGGCAGTTTTGTGTCAGATAGAAATCTTTCTCGGCGTAGACTAAACAACATTCCGCATCTTGCCGTAGTTATGCGCATTAAGGTTAAATTTATTACGTTATGCTCATCATGAGTGAACTCGCTGTTTGTGTTCTCTTGCCAAGATTATACATCTGCCATTATTCACGTCGCTCAACAGCTGTGCCTGTAAGGGTGGATGCAGCCTACAGTTTGGGCCACTATTTACCAGAACATTGTCTTTATAAATTGTATATTTGCTGATAATAAACAACTTCGGCAAGAGCGAATGCGTAAGGCTAAAACGCTGAAACAAAAAACAATCTTGCAAGAGTTCTATTGAAACATTCACAAAAGCGAAAGTAGCTTTTTGCGCTGAAAATGTTTTATTGTTTGTGTTATGAAAGATTCTTTCGCTTTTGCTGCTCCACTCTGAAATGCGCCGCAAACTGGCCTTCCCACCGCCTCCATGCCCTCATGTCCATGTTTGCGAGATGCGTTCGTGATGGCATGCGATCTCGCGTTCGGGTCGGAGTTTCTTCAATGGAACCATAAATCAATGTCACTGCAAGTGCGCCGACGTAGCCGCGGCTTTCGCAGAACTTACCGCCACCCTTCGTGGCGTGTGCTCCCATCGTTTTGGAAACGGGATGGCACGGAGGCGGGTGGGGGAAGGTAGGGCCAAGTCACGGCAAGTCGGAAGACAATCAATGAAGTTATCCACTTGCGGGATAGTCTTTGTGTTGTGCGAGCATTTTTCCCGCCGGCAAGGACTTCTCGATTACGAACGGTTTTCGCTTTACGGAGAGTGAAGCATTGATCCCAATCTCCCACTGGGAGCAGCGCTAGTGTACAGCCGGGAGAACTGTAATTAAACACTTGGCCCCAGCGCTGTCCAGTATCCGTTCGTCCCCGTACGGCGCACACTGAGCGATTGGTCCCCTGGGAAAGGTGGAAGCTTGAGTTATCGGGAAACAAATCGCAACCATTTGCCAAATTCACGCAAGATATCGGAAGATGATGCCGTTACTTTCGCCGGTGCGGAGAAGCTTTCCACGAAGGGAATGCGGGCGGGTTCGTTGACGCCAGCCCAACGAATGTGTTAATTTTCGTATCAATCAAAACAACTCCCCAATCAGCGGTAGACAATTCGACAAACGACGACCTCTATCGAATGGTGGAAGTGTGAAGGCAATAGCACAAGGGGACAGGTATTGGGAAGAACTTGCCACTTGGCATACCGTGGAAAGCGTGGAGGCGTTCGGGGAAAGATAAAATTACCAACTTTGCCTCCGATTCCCACCCTTTGCCAGGGGGGAACAGTGAATGATTATTCGGTTTCAGTGTGTTTTCTACCAAATCGAAGATCATCGGTGGAGATTATCATCGTGAACGATGGAGTTAACCTTTGGAATCGCTTCAGAAGAAGTGACTATTAGAAACACGGTAATGGGGGAGATTGCCTGCAGAGTATCACCAGAATCACGTCCGAAATGAGTTTTTTTCACGGAAATTATTCTCGAGCGGGTGTGCCTTCGGTCTAACCCAGCGATGGGCAAATTGGGTGAGAGAACGTTACCTTCCAGCGAGACCGTCCGGGCATCGAGTGCTTAACCTCCCGTTTTCATGTTTGTTGCGCGCGGCATCTTCACTCACTCCGCATCGTAACGACTGGCTCCAGAGACCTGGTGTGACAGGTTAATGATAGGGAACCGAAATTGCATCGTCGAGCGCCATTCAGCGCGAATGATTCGGTTATCTTATCCTCCGGCTCTCGACCTCTCTTGCGCTCTCTCTCTCTCTCTCTCTCTCTCTCTCTGTCAGTTTCATTCTGGTTGATAAAAAAAGAAGGCTCCCTTTCTACCACCCCGCAGGCAGTAGCCACACATCGGAACCGTGGAGAATTATCACTGAGAACAACCAGTGGAATGGTGAGGTTTGGAATTGGACCGGCGAAAGAATTCCCAAACATCTCGCAACGCGTTGATGACAGGGAACGCTACGTAAATAGAGCTTTGGAGGCTGGAATTAGGATCGCGATCGGAGCCTAAGTGGACCATATACGATCGAACCAGTTGGGTGCGTGAGCGATGGCCGTGCGACGGGGGCCTGGAAGTGACTTTTGTTTGTTGTTGTTTTGATCGATTTGAATGCAGTAATTAGGCGATGGGCGGCCAAGGCTGAGAAGTTTACCACCGGTGTACGCGAGTTCGCTTGAAAAACGGTAGCGTGATAAGTCTGCATCTTGATTATAGTATCGAAGATATGTTAGAGCAACCGTCTCGAGCCGATTTCGTCCCGTTCTTTCGCTTCACGCGTCCCAACGGAGCCTCCTTCTAAACCCATTCTTGACGCTGCCCCAGCAGTGACTGATCGGTGAAAGATTTATGTTTCGCCTGACCCCAACCATCGCCGGCACTTCAAAATGGCGTCGAATGTGTTCCCGTGCGTCAGGTCACCGGGGTAGCCGGAGCAATGTATAAATCAAAATAATTTATTCAAAATCGTCCCGGCAGCAGCTTGCGTTTCGCTGGACGGTTTCGCTCCGGAGTATCTGGGAATGAATAATGATTTATCGCTGCTAATTACAGAAATCGGGGTTCGATTCGATTAATGCCGCCCCCATCGGTTTTGACGTTTTATGGGAGTAATCTTTCAGCCGAGGGTCCGTAAATTTTCACAAACAACCGAATTAGAGTCGCACCTTTTTTTCTGTATCAAAATCACGCATCTCTGAATTGGACGTTACTTAAACGTGTAGATATGCGAAAAATATTCGCGTTGTTATATCTGTTCCGAGCAAGCTGATAATGATTTTCAATAACGATAATGATTTTCAAGCGAAAACATTGCTTGTTTTTATGTTTTGAAAAGAATGTTAATTTGTGAGAAAATAAAACTTATTGATTTGATGGTGATAAATTATGTTCGTACCTTGAAAGATTTGATGAAGTATTTTTGAGGTTTAATTGTGTTAGTGTTTGTTAAAGATAATGAGTTATTTTTGTATCGGAAGAAGCAATGACGATTTATTAGAGTTGTGTACAAAACACCTGAGTATGGAAACCGCTTGAGAAGTTTTAAACTTAATTTGTCTATATAGTTTCTTTCGAGAGTGGATTACAAGCATACACCCAAACATAAATCGATATACCATTTCCGAGTTCTCTGCTGCAGCTCAAACCTACTTTGCGTCCAGATGAAACCTCACGCAAGATCGAACTCAAAACCCTATTTCCCATTGAGTTGGAGACGGACCACCGACGAGACCGCAAGTGAAATGCAATCCTCGCCGGCAGCAGCTATCTTTGTACAAATCCCGCTCATCCCACACTCACGACAGCGAGAGAGAGAGCGACACAAACACACAGCATCACCCACACAAAGGCCCACCGCAAGTGACTTTCCTCTCCGTATCGCTTACGCTGTGGGTGGGCTGCAATGGCAAACAAAACAAACCCCCATTGGGTTTCGACGGGATGCATTCGAGAGATGCATCGATTCGCACACGTCGGAGACGGCATCGATACCGGTGCGCTTTCGGAGAGTGCTTTCGGGCATTGTAGATTTACGATACGTCATTTGCATAATTTACACCTCTCCGCCTCCACCAGCAATCCGCTTCCTTCGTGCGTTTGGGGGCGGTGAGAAAATGTCCTTTAAACGCCAAACGCAAACCATGCAAACGATTTTACAATCGAAGCGAAACTACGGTCGTGTTGCAGAAATGCAGTGCTAACGACGAACAACATTTCGCGCACAGGTTATGTGCGTATGTTTGACCGCTCCCCTCAACCCCCACGAAAGAGGGGTTGTGATGGAGTTTTTTTTAAAATTTATTTAAAAAGGATTTATGATCCACCGCGGCCACAGTAAGCAACATCTTATCGCGTGGTGCAAGAAAGCATTAATTTTGAGCGCCTTCGGTTCACGGTTCCCGAGCGTTTTGTTTCACTCGCCGCGACGCAACGCCGAACCCGTGGCAAACATCATACTGCTTTGATCGTTCGCGTGCACACATGCTTAGCCGGCTGCTTACCTTGGTTTGCGCCTTAAATTCATCACCCATGACTTGAGCGAGGCTCGAGCTCGACGCTTTACGAAGGTTACGCGAATCGTGGGTTTTTTTATTGTTACTGTTGCTTTGTTGTGGTTGCCACATTTTGGCGTACGGTTGATTTCGGTAAAACCCTACTCTATCCCTGCAAATAATTATCATACCTTTTGCGCAGATCCAAAATTAACTAACGTATTTGAACCTTCATCATCATCATCTTTGCGATCATTGTCGGTATTGGCGGTGTGTGTGGGAGGGGAAGAAATCATGCGTGATGGGGCGGTGGAGCGGTGGTGCGGTAACTGATGAGCGCGAAAATGTGGGCGCGCGCGCGCGCGTTCAGTAAAACTGATCCACTTCCGTTCCATTGCGATCGTGGTTCATGAATCCCTTTTCTCACCCCTCCCCGCTGGCAATCACCGTCCAATTTTCTACCCATTGTAACCGTTGCTGTCTGCTCCATCTTCGCCACCTCCACGTAATTTCCCACCCGTTCGCTTGGTACCGCCCGTTCTGGGTAATAGGAAAATTGTTGGAGGTAAAATGAAGCGCAAGTCACGAGACGCAAGCCGTTTGAAGAGATAAAACCGGGTAAAAGAGAGAAAAAGACAAACTAGAAGAGAATAGAGAGAGGGGGGGGGAGAGGGTAAGCATCAAATGAAAGTTGAAGAGTAAAAAAGATAGAGAGGTTGCAAGATAGGAGAAAAAAAAACATCAGCCTCTTCTTTCTTGGATGAGACGCAGAAAAAAAAGGTAAAGATCACTTCAGTCTGAGCAAAATGACCGGCTCAGATTTCCGCTGCGGGCTGAGCGCCTCAGCGTGTTCCCATTCGGTTTAAGGCGAGTGCTACACACTCCACGTGGAGTTGCTGCTGCTCGCGATGTCTGCGCGAGATTCCCCGGCAACAATCGGTGCGAAACCGGTTCCGCAATCCCGGTGCCTAGTGTGTGTGCTCCATCGTTCGCCAGCGTTTGTGCTGAGCTGGTGAATCGCACACGGTGTGTTTGATTGCGTTCTCTTCTCCTCCCCCTACCTCTCCTCTCCCATCCCCCACGCACGTACTGCGTTTGGATGATGGTTACGTAGGTTTTTTTTCTGTATTCTCTACACCTTAGCCCCACCTCGCCACCCTCACTAACCACCCGCATCCAAACCCACCCAACGCGTAACAACAAGGGCCACGAGAGTCGCGAAGACGCCATCGCACGCCGAGCGCTGCGAGAGGCATGTTGAATGAAGAAGCGAAGAAAATTCGCTCAACATTTCGATGCCACTCGCGCGATCGGTTTTCCATTCACCTGCACAGCGACCGACTTACTTTTCGCTGTAGGTACTGACAGCATTGGCGGCGCCACAGCGAATAGAGAATATTGATCGAGTTTACATTTGTTTCGAAAAAAATAAAATCGTTACAACACACGACCCGCTGTCACATACGGACCATGAATATCAATACCTATGGAGATTGTTGATTTTCTACTACGTAGAAAAGAAGAGATATTTCAATGTAATGCCACAACGTGCAAAGCCTCAACTTTCCACATTGTTTACCTGCAAGAAATCGATTTAAAAAAACCAATTGCATACTGCTAGTTTAGGTAAACATCACATTGTTCAAGGTGGTTTGTTATAAATTAAAGGTTTTCAATAGATACATTGCATTTAGTATCGATTTGTGTTTAATATATATTTTTAAAATTTGTATTTGATTTTTTGAGCGATTATTGTTTATTTTCTCAAACTAGGAAAATTCTCGACTCAATAGTTAGCTTTTCAAACCAAATATATATTGTTCGTATTTGCGGTGTGTGTTCTTTGTTGTGTAATTTTTTTTTTAGTAGGAAAATTTCTCTTACATATCCTAATAATACGAATATATATCTAATGTACTAAGCTGCTCTCTAAAATACAAAATCCACACGGTTCATACGTGATCATTCCAATCCCTCCGTACTACTGCACCTAAAAATCGTCACTTAATTGTCGCTTAAAATTGAACTTGCCTGTATCTTACCCGTTCGGCCTGTGTTTGTCTCTTGTACTGCCCCATCGCGATGATTTTGCGTTTTTATGTTCACCCGATCTTCTTACTATTTCGCAGCCACGACTTCCCACGACCACCACGGTATATGTTTGATATCATTTTATTCTTATCTCACATCGCTTGTGCACATCACCATCAAGGTTGTTTTTCGTTTCAGTTGATTTTTGTCGTTTTTTTTTTGTGCTACTCGCCGCTTTAAACATCGACTCTAAATCGTTCATCACGGACAAGCGGAAGGGGGAGCGGATTTTAGTTGAGGGTCGCTCGTCAGACCTGATTGTCGGAGTCTGCCTGTGCCTCAATCAGTTTCAATTTTGTCCAGTTACGTCACCACTCCCACCAAGTTTCGTCCTTTCGAATTCGCACCCGCCCATTCCACGTCCATTCATCTGGCCAGTATGACGGCATATCCGGGAGAGAGAGAGAAAAAAAAGCGTGAAGCGAATGGAGAGAAGAACCACACAGCGAACGAAAGGATAATGTAAAAGTTTCTACCAGTGTCTAACAAAACGGCCATTTCCTTTAGTGGGCCGAGCGCTCCGATGTCTCCACCGTGCGCAGATGATTATGTGGCGATGGTAGGACGTCGTGCTCATCATTATTTTAACTGCGGGCTGTACTACAAAACCGCCGTTTTGGAAATTACACATTAATGCATCGCCACCAGAACTTACAAGCTCATTTAATTGAAGTTACTGAAAAGTTGGGTCTTTGCCCGCGGGAACGACTCGTGCAAGCAGTTTTTAATGACTGGATAGTTTGTGATGGAGTGAATTATAGCGAAGGAAGTTTTAAAGCTAACTATTCGTTGCCCTTTTCGTTCTCTTTTAATCCTCTCGCGCTGGTCTCTCCTGATTTTGCTAGGAGTTTTATTTGGAAATGTGCGAATAGATGTACAATAGGCCGCATGAATAGAGTTTAACAAGTTATTTTATTTTTATATTAACTGAGAGATTGATGAATAAACAGTCGAAGCAATTCCATTGCTTTAGTATTGTTCGGTTTGAGTCTGAACATAACTTCTAGTCGACATCTCTTATCTTCAGTGTTTGCTGTCAACTTACAGACGATGTGCAATAATAATAATAATAATAATAATCATATTCAAAGATGCATCAGCATTGCACCCTTCACAGAACGCATCCCGGAAGCAATGCATCTATCGATAGGCATCCGTATCGCTTTTGTGATTACATTTGATGATACAGGCATGATGCAAAACTTGGACGATAAATTATGGGTTTGTGGGAGGCGTCTGGGATGTTCTGAAATTCTTCGCCCTACGACGAGAGGGTGCGTTGTACTTGCTGCAAATTGGAATTCCAATTGTAGGCCTTTTTGATGATGAAATACTTGGAAGATTTATCATTCCTGTACACTAGTCTTGCTCAGTGAAAGGAGCATGACATTCCACGGTGAGTGCGCTCCTTTCGGTAGTGAAATTTTAGATTATATTGAGAGCTTTAATCCTATAACTGTCGTTATCATACGGTAAAGTGGTTAAACCGCGTCACTTTAACGTTTACTTTCTATTTTGTACGAAATATTTAATAAATGTCTTACCTACGATATTGGTTATTTCTACAATTGCAATTTTGTATGTAAAATACAGAAATGACATTCTCTACTCGTACCTTTACCAAGCATTATCAGTATAGAGCTATTTTCGTTTCATGTAGCTGGTTTCATGTAATGCAGGAAAGCCCGTAGAAAGCCGGATTATGTGCAAGACATGACAAATTCAATTTCCCATTTCAACTTTGTTGGCCTCTTGGTTTTCCTTTGATGTGGATACCAAATCGAAAATCTATTCCCGCTGCGTTTCGAAGTTGAACATTTTTAAGTTTTGGTGCTGACACGTTTGACACATATTCGGAGTGCTGTTTTCGGAGGTGAAAACCTTGTGCTTGTACGATGGAGATTACTTCTACCAAAACTCTGCTACCGAATAGTAATGTTTTAATCTTTTAGGTTAGTTATATTTTTACAGTGTAGTTTACAGTGATATTAATCGTTTAACAATGTAGTTAAGACTCATATAATGGATGTGTTCCTGAAAAGTTTGAGCAGATTTTTATTCTTTGTTATGTTAGTATTAGGTAGAAACTATTTTTAAAGTGCACTAGGACGGGCCCAAACTAACTGACACTACATGTCTGAGAGACAAAGCACATGTTAAAGGTTATGGCACAAGACAGACAGATAGACGGACAGGCAGTATAGATTATTTTTAGTCATAGGAATTCTGGTTCTTCCGCTACCATCAGAAAAATCTGGTACATCTTTTTACACTACCACCATCTCATCGTACTGATGGTTGAAAATGTTTTTATTAAATGCTTGCAGTATAATTTCAAGTATTAAGTTTTAAAATGGAGGAATGATTATTTTAATCATTAGAATGGTAGAAAAAAATAGAGATAACTTGATATTAACTGATGATTGTTCATTGATGTATTTCTAAACTTTATTTTAAATAATGATAGGATTTGAACGATGATGAAGTTTTTGTGATCTGGTTTTTTGACGCTAGTTGTTTTTTTCGCATGATTTACCGCAGGAAACAAAAACATATGGAACAGAACTATGATGTAGTGCGCTCTTTTTACGTACGTTTACCCGATGTTGTTTGACATTTTATCTTTTGGCCGTCAACACAGCGAGCATGCTGCATTTGGCAAACTGCTCTCACACGGTACATCGTAAAATGTGATTTGCTGGTTCTTGACAAGACCGTACAATAAAACCTGTTTCCCCCTTTAGTCTCGTCAGGCTTGCTTGAATGCGAAAAAAACTTCGGACGACTTTCGTCTTGGCACTCGTAATCACGTTTTCCGCACCGTCACAACTTCATTCAATTCCCATCGCCATTGCCAAACCCCTCAAATTTCATTTGCCAAGTGCAATCGGGTTGCTAAGGGTGGTGATCGTGGGTGCGGGTAAAAGAATAATAGCCTTCGTGGTCAAACTTTCTTTTTATCAACCATGGTCTGAAGAAAGTGCACACGTCTGGGGGAGGAAATTTTCTAACACACAGATTGATTCCCTTCACCGATATTTATGTCCCCTTCATAAAATACATAGGTCACCCGTTTTGACGCTTGACTGATTGAAGGTACGGGACATAAAAGAACAATTGAATCGCAAACGGAAGTGCCAATGTCTATGACGGGAGTATCAGGAACATCAAAAACAAGTTTACTGTGTAAGTTATTGCGAAAAAAGTATATTAAAACATAGCATCGAGATCGAAGCGAGGAGCTGTAATGATGAAAGTAAGAACAATGAACATGGCCTGCCTAACATGTTTGTATTTTATCTTGATAGGTATAACACGTAGCAAATAGGAGTAAGGTAATAGTAGAATTGAGCAGTTGACAAAATATTTACTACTATATGTGTAATTTTGTTCGATTTTATAACACTTTATAAAAGCTACTTCTATGTGGCCCTGTTCAATGAATATGTTGTACTTATATAATTGACGGGAATTTGAACTACTACAAAAAACGTAGTGTATATTATTTGTATAAAAAGTATCATTTGTACATTCATGAAACAGATTCAGTGATCCAGCTATTTGAAAATATGTAGGCGTGTTATTTATAACCGTAAAAGGGTAATTTACTACTAGTAAAAAGCAATGCAACTGAATTGCTCAATCAAAACCCCTTAATCTTGAAATGCCTATAAAATTTCAAAAACAAGTTCGGACAAAATTAACAAAATTTATATTGACTTTATTCGGTTATTGCAAGGGGTTTTCCGTGCTTAATAGATCAAGATACCTTAGCGGGGATGGAAATAAACAAGGGCAAATTGAAAATTATCCGTCCAAACGTTTTTTTTTCATTTCCTGCAAAACATAATGTTTACTGGGCGCCTCCATTTAATCTTCATGGTATTATGTATCTAAACTTACAACTATACTTGTTGAAAACAATTGTGTATAATTTAACATGTATTTAAAAGCTGACGAATAGTTGGTTACAGCGCATCGTATCTAAATGTAGTTTAAAAAAGGTTTTTTTTCTTATTTATATTGTACTGTGTGGTCCTCAATAAATTAGTTCAATTAGTTCAAAAATTCTTGATCCTTTCGTTCAAAAGTAAAACTTTTCCTAAACCCAAACAATTCGGATTGAAATTTTGCAATCAAAATTTCTTGCAAAAGCAATACAGATGATAACCCACAATTGTGTTTGTCGACGTTTGGCGACTGGCGATGTCACCTCATCGTTGCAGTGTGAAGCGATTACCATTATTACATTGTTTATTGTTTTCCATTGATAAGTATTTATGACAAGCGGCGTGCCACGCTGTTGAAAATCTGTCACGCTGCAAACATTTCCACCGAAAGCTCCCGATGCGAACCACCGCGAACCTGCCGTCGTTCACCTGTCGGACGAAGCGGTTACAATGGCGGTTTGCAAGGAAAAGGAGGCATCCATTGGTTGCGGTTCCGGTTCGCTCAGCCCTTTTGTGAAATGGCCATGGGAATCATGTTGAGTGTGGGGAGAGGGAGAAATTTGCGTGCAAATATTCGCATACAAGCGAGTGCATTTACATACTAATTATCGAGTGATATGTGGGCAGACATAATTACTTGTCGCGTTTGTGCGCGAAACCGGCTTCGGTCAGCTTTTGAGCGTGGCAAATGCGTACGACTGGTGAAATGGGGTGGGGCTCACGCCGCTAAGGGCTCACTTATTATCAGCAGCAGCGGTTGCCGATTTTCATGCAAACGCGCACTGCAATCAATGATTGTCATTCCTCCGCTGGGAACAATGACCATGAATCATGCACGATCAGGAATCATTAATGGTACTGGATGGCACAGGTAGACACCATCCGTCTGCCTTCCGGCGTGGTCTTCTTCTGACGTCACCGGAAACAAAAGATTTTCCACCTGTTGAAACGCATTTGGTGTTCTCCAGGTCGCTGTTTGAATAGCATCGTTTTTATTTTCATTCATCTACAATTTACCTCTGAGATTAGTTAAGATACTGTAATTTAACTCCTTTAAAGCAGAAGTTCATGCAGCTAACACTTATTTACTATTATTAGTTTTTCACAAAAATAATGATCGAGTTTTTAATAATAATTTTGCCAATTAAACACCATAATTGGTTATTGGTATTTCATTATTTTTTTAATTTCAATAATATTACTGTTACAGAAAAATAACGATTTATTATCTTCTTATCGCAGTTACGAACTTAAACAAATTAAAAATTGAAATCAGTGTAATTCATGATCTTCAATCTAGTATGCTGACGGGTAAGTCTGTAATGATGACACTACAAATGCATTCTTACGAGAAAAAAACCCATGTATGTATACCCAAACTCAATGACGAGTAAAGTCAACGATGGCAGGACCTCTACCCGATATGGACATGCATATCATACAGCCATTCGCTTGAGCATCGTCTTCCCCAAAACGAACTCAATCGAGTTATGTCAGTCTGTGAAACTACGTTTGCCTATTTCAGTTGTCAGTTGCCATCGGTCCGAGCACTTCCATCGCGTCCCGTTTTGGCCACTGCTTGTGAATGTTGTTATTATCGATGGATGCGCATGCCACAACTGTCCTGATTATTGTTGCCTTTTGGCTACCGAGGGCTGCACATCGTTCCACCGTTCCGGCACATCGTTTGCGGCCAGATTCGCTCCGTACCTTCGTTACACATTTCCATACGATCATCGGCCCATCCCATACAG
>JXXA01020147.1:0-13933 GCA_000956255.1 Anopheles punctulatus
AATATGCATCATATGTCAGGGTGTGTCTATAGCATGTTTAAACTCATACCCATTTCCATAAAAATCGAACAACTCATTATGACAGAGAAGAAGATAAACAGCGATAACTTAATTGCGCACCTAAATACCGTATCGAATTCCTCAAAAAATTGATCTGGCTGGTCGCTTTGGCCACACACTTGACCGTAGACGGCGGTAAACAAGCGGTGTAGTGTGTCGGCACATAAACATGAATTAATCTAATGTCTGCTGACAAATTCGCACCATCGGACATACAAAACTACACATAAGTAAACAGACGACATATTCTGTTACCCAAATTCAATGAACGCACACACTGGCGCACAGACACGACGTATAGAAAAAAATGTCACGGAACAAAAAATCACATGCACGCACACCGTCGCTCAGCGAGCGCGAACTAACGTACACACTTCTACACACTTGCACGCACACACAATCGATGATATCGCGGGTGGTAGCGCGTGCGATAATGAGTAAGCGAGAAAGAGAGATAGCCAGAACGAGTGTATGTGTGGGAGAAGCAAAGGCAAGGCAGGAGCTACAGGACGTAGCCGAAACGAGAAGGGCAACAAATCTGTCGTGAGATGTGGATGCCCCGAAAAAAAACCCTCAACTCCACCACCACACACTGAATAACATTTTTCACGGAAAATGAACGATGGAAGGGAAAAGCGTTCCGAAGCTAAACACATCTCACAAACACATGCACTGTATCAGCACCACCAAAAAAAAAGGAAAACAATTTTTTTCTCGTTTCCAAAAACAGTGCGGCGATATTTTTTCTTCCTCTACACTGCTTCGGGCCCGCCGCACACCTTTACCACACGTCGCGACTACATCCGCACATTCATGCACACAGCCACGCGGGAGACGTGTGTGAATGTGTGTGAACGTTGCTTTTTATTATTTGAGGCTATTTTTTGCTCCAACTTCGACGACGGGACCGTGACAAGATCAGCTTCGGGGTGTAAAATGCATTTAAATTTTACGAAAGAAGTGTCTCCCTGTTGTCTGGTTCCTCTCAGCGTCACAATGACACAGCTACACACAAGCACACACATACAAGCACTTTATCGCGAATTTATCAAACAACGTATTTGACACCCGCGAGCACCCGCACGGGTCCGACTTTCGCGCAATCCAGCCAATTTGCTGCGGCACAAAAAGTATGAACACAAAAAACCATAAACAAACCGCGATGCCCGAGCAATGCTGATTACATTAGCCGTGGTATCATTTTTTTGCGTAACGTACAGGTTTAACACACAAAAAACACTTGACAGCGAGCACAGGACGAGAACACATCCGCACGCTTCGAGAGTATGAAAAAAAGAGATGTGATGCGTTACCAGGCGTTACTCTTAGCTGAAGCAACAAAATCGCACGACGACGGTGCGGCGCTGGGTTAGTATGTGTGCGAACGTGTGGCGGCACTTTTTGTTCAACCGCAAGTACCATACACACACACACACGCATACCAGTGCACGATCAAAAACACCAGCAGTAAAAGAGCGTTTCCCCTTCGAAGCGACACGCTGGTGAGAGGATGAGCGTGAGAGCATGAGAGAACAGTGAGTAATGTGCGCAGTGAGAAACAGTGAGATATGGAAAGTGAATTGAAAAATGTGCTCATTTTACTTTTTATAACTATTTTAATTTTGGCGGAATATTTTTTCTTCCATAAATATTATTGGGATCATAGTAACGTGTGTAAATATGATAGGGCATTTGAAAATCGATCGTTAACAGTGTTAGGTTGGCTTAGCTGCTTAATGGAATTCACTTTCGCTTGTGCAGCATAGAAAGAAATGAGCAAGAAATTTTTAAAATTCATCTCAGATGTGGCAGGGTTCTTTTTCTCATCTCTTATTTCCTCCCACCACCCACTCCCTATATTAGATCTTTTTCACACACACACAAACACACACACATACACATATATACACACACAGCGGCGGTGGAACATAATTTTTCCCATCATTTTCCAAAAGCGCGCGCACGCTCGTCCGGAAAGTGATAGGATAGAGAGACGGTGGAGAAGGGGGAGGAAGAAGGGAGGGGAGGGTAGAGAGAACACCTCCGAAAACGGGCTTTTAGTGGATTCTTTAAGCGACGAGCATCTTTTTTAAGATTTTTTTTATTGATTCCAGCTCTCCCCTAGCTCGCCCGTTGTTGCGTCTCGAACCGGACCCTACAGGTCAAACCATGAGCAACAAGGGGTGTCCTTCCATCAGTGATGAGCCGCTGAGGTTGGCTTTGGACCAGGAGCATATTATGTACAATTCATTGCCACCTCAGCTCTCCTGTCCTCTTCTCGTAACAACTGGCCGTTTCCCTGTTGCTGTTGCACAAACGACTAACGGGTGTGTGGAAAAACCTTTGGCAATAAGAGGGGTTTTCCAATTTTTATGAAACACATATACATACACACGAACACAATGGTTTACATTCATATTGGCTAGGACTCACCCGGTGTACTTCCTTTGGTCACATTACGGAAACTAGACCGGGCGAACGGCCCAGGAGGGGGAGGAAAAGGGCTACTGTACAATAAAGGATCGAAGGGACGAAGCGAAGGGACGCACACAGCACGAAAAAGGACGCAACGGAATGTTTGCAAAATAGTCCGAGAGGAGAGAAACGGTAAAAAGTGCCAGAGCAACAAAAAAAAAAAACAAAAAAACCGGCCGTTAAGGTTAGGTCGAACCGGGAGAATATAAGGGCTCTATAGCCACCTTTTTCGTCCAACCGTTCGAGGGGTTGGTGTTGGTTGCCAAAAAGGGATGGTTTTTTGACCATGTTTTTTATCGGAGTGTGTACGTTGGGCAATTCATGGAGAGCACCCTTGCCTTTGCAAGCTAGTTTAGTATAGTTTACTCCAAAATTTGCTCTGAAAAGCAATCCAAAATGAGTAGTGATCGTGTGTAAAGAATCGAATTAAATTCTAGCCCCTAGTGAACATGCAAAATTACTATAGAAAGTAGCATTGGATTATCGAAACACAGCCCGGAATGTATGGATATAAAATTTAAAAAAGTTTAAGAAAAATAAACTGCAAGAACAACGTTTTTCAAAAATTTACATACTGCAGTTTTGTGCAGCGTTGGTTTGGAGAGCCTGAGCGCATCACGATTTCCCGCAGGGCAATGAACGATAATGGCAGCACCCACCAGAGAACGAGGCACCAGAAAATGAACAAAAATTCGTTCTCAAAAAGAAAAGAAAAAAAACGTTGCACGCGCGAAAAAAAAACTCTGCAAACTTCCACGTTGAAAGTTTTCTTTTTTCCTGCCGTTTTTTGTCAACCCTTCCCTTCCCCCGCAAACGTACAACACACACACACATCGAGTGTGTTCAACACGCGTTGATTTATTGCTCTCTCGCTCGCACCTGGGCGGCTCGATGATTCTATCCCTATATTATACGCGAACACACACACATACACATCTATGTACATAAAAAACGTTCTCACCCCCGTGAAGCGTGCCTCTTTTCCCCTAAAAATGCATAAAACCGCGAAAATCTGCACTCACGCATACAGCACCATTTCCCTGCCGCGCCAGCTTCCTACCGCACACAGCCCTTCATCCAAAAACCAAAACAAAAAAGAAACCACCCAGCGCACGGTGAAGAAAACTGCACGCAATAAGCACGGTAAGAAAATCGGCGTGCAAGAGAGCAAGAGATTCTCCACTTTCGTTTTGGGACGAATTTTTTTATCGGCTCGTGTGGCGCGAATGTCGTCTCTTTTTTTGTTGTCGCAGGAGAGCCCCACCCTTTCTACCCTTTACGGATCCTCCCCCTCTTGAGCAGCGTTAGACGAAATACGTGGAATAACGAAAAAAAAACACAGAAACGCGTTTCACTACCACCACCAACGCAACATCATCATCATCGTCATCGTCAGTATTTTTTGGGAACAGCGCGTTTCTTTTTCTCGTCAACTAGCCCAAAATTTCGACCCCGCTGTTCGCATGTTGGTGGTAGTGGGCTTACCCGTGGAGGAGAGGGGAAGATAAAAAATCGCGTTGTTCTTCTTGTTGCTCTGTCTCGCTACACGCGGCGTTTGTACGCTGTCACTGCGCCGCGGCTGACGACGGTGTGCGTGTGTGCGCGCGCACATACACTGTCACTTGTAGCTTAAAAAAGGTACAATAAAAAAAACCACCCCGCAGCCCCTGCACCAAAAAAGGCTGATGATGAGGTGGGGGAGGGCAGGAGGGAATATGGGATATGTTTCTAAAAACTTGCACCGTTTAATCCGAATGCATTTTTAAATATTTTTCGCTAATGAAATTGCACTTCTGCGTAAACGCGTTGCCCCGAGCGTTTTCATTCGTCGACCTCGCGCTTGGCCAATAAATTGAACCTCCCAAACTCCTCGCCCGGCATGCGTTTCCCTGTGTTAGGCCTAGCACCCCGCTAGCTCAGACGCGTTCGATGAAAAATCTCATCAAACGCATACAGTCATTCCCCGCGGAGTGCCGCGCACACTGGGTGGCTAGCTAGATTACAAAAAAAAAACGCACTCATCCATCCTTCACACACAACTAACGGACCGAACGACCGTAGCAGGCTTTGATGGTTTGGCTATGTTTTGTATCCCAACCTCCTTGTCCTCTCTTATTCTGCGCACACATACACGCAAAATGCACATTCAGCATTGGCTGTGGTCCATGGAATCGTTCCCGAAAATTGCAGTTTTTTTATTGGAGAGGGGAGGTGGTTGCAAAATACATTCTTTGTCACCATCGAATCAGATTTTCGAGCGCTACAATGTAGCCCTCCGTACTGGGGAGCGCGTCGGCAAGCGAAGAACGTTGTGCAGGTCGGATGCTTCCATCCTCCAGTCCGGGTGGTGCTATCTATCATTCGGTGTATCTCTTGCGGTGGACGGTTGCAGTGCGAATGTTCTTCCGCGCACCGTTGGAACGTGGTAGAGTACGGAATGCAAAAGAAAAGCCAGAAACAACGCACTGTCCGACAAAGAGGCTGACGTAATGTGTAGTATGTACTTTTATCGAACTTTGAGGGGAAGTGAAATCAAAGTAGAATGAAAAAAAAACGAAGCACGTCCAGACGCACGTTTCATTCGCTGGGGTTACGAACGTACATGCAATGAGGCGGGAGCAGGATGGATTCACAAAATGCTGTGTCCGAACAGGATCTGAAGCGCTGTTGTGGTTGTTGCGATGATCGGTTGGAATGCGTTGCGCGCCTATCGCTTTCTCACATGACCCATCATGCCAACATTTCGGTTTGCTAATATGTTTTGAATTTGCTCCAAAAACCAAGGGCTTCGAAAGGCTAGAGTTCCGTTCAATGCAAGGCTTTCGTTTGAGCTCAAACGGAGATACATACCTTTAGCTTTTAAAATCCCCAAAATGGGTAATAATATAACGCTATACGGATGTTATAATATAACAAGAGGCATGTCTATCCAGCCACCTTGTTCCAAAAAAGAATTAAATTTTTACATCTCATGATGAAATTAACATTCCTTTTAATTTCAATAATTTTGAATAATTGAAATATCTGCACAACTATTCCTTAAAATATGATTTTCATGATTCATCTCTGCATGACTATTTTACATTTTCTGTTTTTGTACTTTACGGTGAGCCGCCAACTTACGTGCCAAAGACGATCTTCTATTTCCATTTAAAAAAATAGTCCAATAAACATGATCTCAAGATGTGTTGAATTCGTGCCTTACACGCTGTGGCCAAGCTGGTAAGAAAGACGTTTTTTGTGCGGAAACTACAAGCACACACACACGCATAAGCACACACGGTATGGCGATATGACACAAATTCCATCAACCGACGAAAGTCGGAAACAAGAAAACAAACCATTCATACTGTTACTGTCTCCGGCAGATCCTGGTGCGTGTAAAGCTAGGGGAGGAAATCGCGTTTGGTCATTCCTAGACCGCACGAGACCGTTGAACCGTGTGTGGAAACCGTGGACGGCTGTTAAGCAGTCGTAGAGCAATTAAAAAACTTCTTAAAGTCGGCGCGCGCCATTGGCAGGCACACAATTTGTCTTTCTGTCGAGCGTTTTGCTCTTTTACACATGGCACTAGACTTCTTCGCGCTTCCGCTCCGGTTTTGCTAATTGTACAAAGTTTCAACAGCATTTTTTGCGTACCAAGAACCTGCTTGTGTTTCAAAAGAGAAACTCCCAAACTCCCCCTATTCACCAAACTCCCGGTGAATAGCACAGGCGGGAAAAATGCGTTTGGTTTCGAACGCACGCACATGTGTGTTCTTCACTAAGATAAGTCATTGATTGGTTGCAAATAAATGAAGAGTTAATAGTCGAGTAACAACGGTCTAGATGTGGTTTAAAGGAGATTTTCTGTACGGCTCACTCTACACATTATGCAACTAGGAAGCTTACAGAAAGCAAGGTACAAAATCGTCGCACAAGTATACGTACGAGCCGGTAGTGGCTAACCAATCACTTTATTTGTTCACTTTTCCATTGTCGTTCATTGTTGGCCCCGTGTGCTGACGCCAAGAGACGTTAAAAAAAAACACAAAATAAATAAGCCCATCAAACAAAACGTTTGATTTGCTTGCGAAGCGCTTGTCCGGCGGGTATTTTAGTAGAGCTTCATCAGCAGAACGGCAAGAACAACAAGCAACTCAATTACCTATCGTTTACAAGCAACCACAACTCGCACTCTCCCATCGTGCCTAATCAACGATGAGGTGAAAACTGCAATTCCATCATAATGCATTTTTTTCTCACTCGCTTCTTTGCAAAGCTGAAGCTACCTTTTTGCTGCCGGGAAGAGCCAAATGAGTTTTATTTTAATGTCCAAAATAATTTCTGCCCGCACCCGGTTTTCTGGTTGCTGCTGCTACCGATGGTGTTTGGTTTACAGTGCGTAAATTGAATTATAATACAAACATTTCAGCACACACACACACACACAACACAATGCAGCCCCCACCAGCGCCCCAAGGTTTCCCTGACGTTCGCTAATGATCGCAAGACCATCAAAGCGTACTTTAGAACACATGTTTGTTGGAAAGTTAATGATCTTGGGTTTTCAGTTTTTTTTTTCGAAACACACATCGGCTCGTTCCCATTCCGTCATTGGGTTTAATGAGATTCCGATCTTGTCATATTCTGCCGGTCCTGCGGAATCCTGACGAAAACGCGCATAAAGAATAGGTAGGTTCAGTTGAACCTTTTTCGCGTTGTAATTATTTGTGGTTACTTTGGGCAAAAGGGCTTCTTAGAGCCTTTTTCACCGAGATCTCGCAAACAATTACCGTACCTACGTGATATGCATGCGTGCATGCTTAACACGTGTCAAGCGGCGTTTCATATATTCTGACCGGAAAATTATAATACTTTCGCGTTAAAACCACACGCCGGTATCTGCGCGGGACCCGTTACTTCGGAGGTTTTTTTGTGCGTTTCTGTTTTTTTCGTATTTTCGTCGCGTCGATTGCGGTACGCGCGGACGCGTGGCTTGGTTGAATAAAAGGGCATAAATCAACCGGTTCGGACGTTGAAGATCAGCGTGTGTTCTCGCAAGCAGCACCGGCAGCATTTTCCTGACATAACATGAGCTACATCAAGCCATCGAAAGAGGGATGGCGCGAGAGTGAGCGACGAAGACGATCTTGCATGATCATAAATATGTCCGAACGAAACAAGTGCCCCCGGAAGGCGATGCGCCAGTTGCGTAGTGTGGTCTCGAAAGGACTACCGATGGCAGGGCTTTTACATCTGCCCCCGATTAGCCTGTTTTCGGACGGGGTAATCATAAATCATGCTCGATCGGCTGCACTTGGGTGCGCGATCAGGTACACCAGTACAGCCACGAAAGGATTGGACATTCCACAATCCAGATCCCGATCGATGCTCAACCCGGGCGACGAGAACCAATTGGGTATGGGTACCGGAAAATTAAGTTTTTAAAAGTGGCACAACCCTTCCGTCTTCCGTGCGCAGAATGTGGCCGACGTGGAAGAGGTTCTGGAAGGACATAAAATAAATAACAAACCAATATTCTCGAGCCACGCACGCGTTAAGCAACACGTTCAGTATCCTACCGACCCGAATGAGGTGTGAGAACAAGGACAATCAACGGACCAAAATATGGGCGGTGAAATCGTAAAAATTACCTCTGACAACTTCTTCCGAAGCAGCGCGCAACCCGATCGACCGATTCCCGAGTTTCTAACGTGGCCTCAACGCCGAAATTTAATGATTCCTGTTGTTCTCTCCGTCCAGGTGTGTCAGTTGTTCGTCGGACGAAAAGGAAGGACGGGCACGGACTTGATGATTATGATGAAAAATTACGAACCTCATTAAAAAGCGCAAACAGAGTGCGCTATCACACTAATCACACGCCGTCAAGACGTCAGGACCGATAGAAACCGGGTGGGGAACATTTTGCCGTACGAATCCTCCCGAGAAGGTAAACAAAGGGTATCGAGGGGCGAGAAATATCGTCTTTTGATAGCGTACAATTTGCGTATCACATGCGTGTTATCATGGTCCGGTGCCGCACTCTCACCGCCGCGCCTTTCACCGCACGGTGAAAGCTTCCTCGGGGTGTCAGCGACATGTCCTTTTTGTTCTCAGCCCACCAGCTGACTGTCAATCAGCTCGCAATCGTGCGTGCAGATTCCGATGCCTTAGCCACCGCCGGACGCGTTCAGGTGCCCATCATCATTCATTATCGGTGCCGACACACTCTACCCCTCCACTGTAGGTCACCTGTTCCGGCGGGGGGTCTTTTTCTTGCAAAATAATTGCGAAACGATGATGGTTTTGCGAGCCGATTCAAATATGCTAAACAGTCCATAAACGTGTTCGAGCGAAGTGTGTGCGTTTTGTAGAAGCCCGAAAAGACTGCGGCGGATGGTTTATTGCATGCACGCCGAAATGGGTCATTTCTACGGTTTATCGAGACGAACCGCACCTAGGCCGATCAATTAGATTATCAACCGAGAGGTATAATTTATACCAATAACACGCTAATTTGTTTGGCTGATAATTTCTTTTAACATCTGTTTTCATTAACGCTCGTTGTAAAGTTATTACAAAGGATTGTGTTTTCTCTGCGAGAACTCTTACTTGGGAATATTGCTTTGTATTAACACTAAAATTGGTGCAGCAAATTGAATGCGACGATAATGCGCTATACATAAAATAAGGATTTTTCACAACACATTCAATCATGTACTAACCTTTTTGCGGCCTTTGCCATATCGCTGTAAAATGAGAGGAAGAGAAAAAAAACACATTAGAAAAATGTTATTCGACACCACTACAAAGCATTTGATCTGCGGGGATGAAAATTTTAATTAATTATTGACTGAACGTTTTGATCCGAATCCATGCACAAAACGAAAAAAAAAAACAAATGCTAAAAATCAATCACCTCTCCAACACATAGTGTGTTTGTGTCGTTCAATCAATTATTCCACTTCATCATTGATGCCTGCCTGCACAGTCTAATATAATAAAGGGACACCAAACATAAAAAGTACTATCACACATCGCCCTATTATAGCACAAAAAAAAAGGCATAACTGATCCACCGGCCATGATGAAAGGACGAACATTTGTATTTGCTTCTGCCGCAGTGGAAAAATGTTACATGGCTCTATGTGATTTGCTAAAAATGCAACAAAAGCACCAATCGGTGCGTTATTATGTTGTCGTCGTACTTAAACCGCATAGAGATATAACTAGAAATATAAAAACCAAAATTCTTTCAATGGACGCACAGCACACGCCGGTATCATCATCACAAACGCATATGTTAGCCTTTTTTTTTGTTTAATTTTATCATTCCCATTCCCCTAACTAGCTCCATGGAGATATGTGTCCAGAAAAGTGGTAACCGTTTTCCGGGGATTGGATGATTTTTTCATATTAGATTTTGTGTCTTTTGTTCTGGATTACGTGTGTTTATGATATGATGGAAAACTGTTTTTCTCCCTTTTGGTGGTAATTATAATCAGTTGGGCAAACTAACGGCAGGTTCCCGCTTCACTTTGATGTTCGTTTCATTTTTCATAAACGCTTGTTGTTTTCATTTACATTTGCGTAGTTAGCTAAAATCATGACAGTTTAATCACGATATATTCAAAAGATTTCCATGACATGAAATTGAAATCCGGAACAAAATTCGAGAGTTGTTAGGCATTGAATAAGCAGATGTAGATTTGTTTTACTATTTTATCACATATGAAAAATAGTGGCATTTCACGAACCCACCAAGACTTTTAATTTAACTGAGTGACATCAAATTTAGCTTGCGACATAGCCCGCTGCACGATACTTTTGCTTCTTAGTTGACGAGAATGTGGCAACCAATGAAATGACACAGCGAATATTGAAGTGAATATTTAATTATTGAGTATTACTAATAACAAATCAATTGCTTTCATCAGCGAGCTCTTAATGTGAAAAATATGTACATTATTCAGATCATTAGATCATTGCTTAAGATCTAACAATGTTTCATTAAATGAACTATCAACAACAAATATTGAGCACAAACAAAATTTAAAATATTGAATATTCAATTTAAAATACCAGATCATTCTTGTCTGACGCCACATGAAACATTACGAGGTGGGAAATACTACTGCACTGCTACAACTGCATCCTGGTTAAACACGGGACAGCCCCGAGGACATCCTCCCCCTGTCGGGAGGTTTATTTTTTTAATTTTGAATTTTTAAATCACGATTGTTTGTGTCGTCGCGGGTCGCCGGTTCGATGCTAACACACAATAATGATGTACCAGTATGAGGTGTTTGTGGCGCACGTGTGCGCTGCGATGGCCAACATAATAAAAATAATGCCACCGCGGTGGGTGTGAGTCATGCTTTTTTTTAATCAGTTGCTAACGCGCGGATGATATGTTGTACCAGTCGGAGGAATAAAATCGAATGAATCAAAAACTCCACCGTGAACCACAGGTGCCCGCTGTGACCACCATCCCTCCCGGTGCACCTGAGGCACACATACACACACACACACACCCACCACATTATGCAATACAATGCTAGTTGTGAGAGGACGCGGCTATATTTTTTCCATGACCAGCATCCCCTACTGCCAATCCGACCTTTGACCTGGTGGGCTGCATTTTTTGTCACCGCAGATTGGCTCCGGTGGGTTTCGCATTTGTTCTACAGATCGTTTTTTTGTTGCTTCGTGTTGGCTTGGTTTCAGTTTTGTTTTGTATGAGCCCTCGGGTGATGGTGATGAGATGTTCTTTTTTTATTTTATGGAAACCAGATCTCGTTTGTGGCGATGATTTTAATGTTGTAGTTTTTCGTTTGGGAGATCGAAGTCACCGAGTGACGTTGTCGATAATGTTTGCGTACTTTTTTTGTTCGTTTCATTATCACAGTGGTGAGGGTCGAGACTCATAAAAGGAATAATTTTGCCAGAATCAAAAAGCCGAATCGACTCACCTATGATCCTGTGAGGCGTTGCTAATAGCGAAGAAAGTAGCAATCTGTCGTGAAAAATGATTGACGCCCGAGGAAAAGCTTTGCCGAACCAATACAACACTCACGAAACCATACACAGTTGCATAATTGATTTAATTAAATAGCTTAGAGCGGGTTCTGGTTAACGATCACGACCGACCGCAAACCGAGCGGAAATAAAGAAAAACATCAAATAAAATAATATAAAATCCACTCCGGGAAGTTTGCACGCGACCACGACAGGGGATCGCGGTGGTTGTTTGTGCGTGCGTGTGTGGGAGCACGCGGTGGCACATACTACATTTATTAATAACATCATTTGAGGCTCCTGCTTCCCCACCCGTTCGCTCCTCGAACATTATCATGTGTCGTCAGTTTCTAACCGCAGCGAAATGACGCTTTGCTGCACGTTCGGTGGTGCATGTGATTTTTCATCCGTTTGTGATTGCGGGAAATTAAAATTGTATGCATTTACCCCCACCCCCCCCGAATGGTGGTTAACATGCATTGCGCACAAAAATTGTAAATTATAAAACATTAAAAGTAAAATTAAAAAAAAAACAAATATCCGGCGCACAACGTGTTTCTGTGTCCTGCCGGGTGGTATTCATGCATGTGTGTGGTTATTTCCCGGGCCTCGCTTCACATTCGCATATGATTGCGTCCAGAACCAAAGCTGATTAGGCTTTCTGGTTGATTGGAAATTGCCAGGGTTCAATGAAGCTCGAAGCACATGAAAAAAAAAATCACGATCATTCTGGTACCGCTTTAATGGTGCAAAAAAGTGCTAGTGGTGCTTGCGGTATAACAAAAAATTCTCTGCAAAACATTCAACGCAAATTTGATAATCATCAAACGAGACATAGCGAACAATGAAATCAAACATTCAACGCGCAAAGTTGAAGATAACAGCGAAAATTAATTCTCAATGGACCGTGAGTAAAGCGTTACACCCAAATCAACCCCGCACAATGCTGTTAGCTGTTGATACAATTTTGCTCCGTATTATTTCGTCAAAAATAGTCCCACAAATCATCGGGAACCTTTGCCCTTTTCTAGGGGCAGGAAATGGTTTCAGTATGTTGCACAGTCAAAACTCAATTTCCTGTCATTTTTCGAAGTTTGCAACTTTCGAAGGTTGGCGTGACAATGATTATGGATTTTGATTAGCACAATTGACAGAGCTGCTAATACGGTTGTGAAGCTAGCAGCTGATAAACGTGCATGGGAGGTGCTGCCCTAACCTTTCTCATGTTCCAGTAGGTCAAGGATAGAGCTGAGTAAATGGTTGCGAATTTAAATTCGAGGATTAATTATACTGATGGGGATTCTAGTACGTCTTATCTCCTACCATGGCTCTTTCACTTCATTTTGATGCGAAAACAACAAGTCATGCCGCAAACTTCTGCGCTGGATTGGGTTGTGTTCGGGCCGAATAGAATCTCACTTTAATTAAAAAAAAAAAAACTGCTGAGGATCGTGCGTGAAACTGTACAGAACAAAGTCTCGCAACCCTCCACTGATCACGTTTGAAAGAACAGAAACAAACACACACTAACGCTGTGTTCGCACTGCATACGAGCGCGACACTGTCCAAAAAACGGAACGAAACCATCACTTCTTGACCCTGAAAACCGGTCTGGGCACTCTATGCGCAATATGCTTAAGCCCGTTGGTATGGGTGAGGGTGAAGGGTTTTGCTTTTCTTTCTTTTTTTTTAACTGCTTCGATGAGCATTAGATGGTGGTGTGCTGACGCTGGGTAGAGATCTTCGGGACGTGAATGACATTGCGCCGTATCAAAGATAGCGGATAACTCTTGTTCAAGGTTTAAATGTGTTTCTTTACCTATTCATTACTGCAATGGACGTTTTCACTGCGGTTCTGCGGTTAAATGAACCACATTCTTCCAGCACACTAAGGCCAGTGACTCAGAGGCGATCGGTGCGGTCAATGCAGGTTGGGGCTTTGATGTTCACCAAAAAGGCGCAGACGGTCGCACACAAGCACAAACAAAACACTTCCGGGCGGAATGGGCCACGATCGCGCACATGATCGGCTGCTGCTACTGCGGTTGCGAGATCATCCACAAACATAAGCGTGCAACCATTTGGTGCGATTTTGGCGAGGTCATGTGAGTACTTCCCCCTTTTGTGTCTGGCGGAGTGGCCCCATGCATCCAGCAGACCCCACGGAGCTCGTTAATGAGTAGGTTTCAGGAACGAAACGGGCGGTCCTCCACACTATGTCCGTCTGGTGTGAGTGAGGATCAAGATAGCAAGCTTGGAGCGAGGTTGAAGCATACGTTAGGGGCGAATTTTGTGACTGAGCGTTTGACGTTTGACATTGAACAAATTGAACGCGGATTCATCCCCGTGCGCACCCTTCTCTTTTCAGGTGTCAAAATGCTGGACCTTACTGTCACCA
>JXXA01020151.1:0-11572 GCA_000956255.1 Anopheles punctulatus
GAGGATCGCCTGCCTTCCCACCGAAGCTGTAAGATTCCACCACAAGCAACGTTCGATTCAGCTTGTTTCACCCGCGCGAGTCAGAGCGGACGTTGGGCAGGGACAGAAGCATGTTTCTTGCCGTGGAAGCAAGCTTCGTGGTGGTGGTAGTAACCTTCAAAAAAAAAAAAAAAAGAAAATCGTCCCCACTACCCGCGAAGAAAACAAGAAGATCGCACGCGTCATCCGAAACATGGGTAAGCCCGCCGCTTGTTTTTCGACGCAGAGGACTGTCAGGGCGGATATTTTTAGCATCGAATGTATGGTAATGAACTTACTTTCCCTTCGACGGTCGGAAAAGCCACCTGCCCTCGCCAGTCAGCTCGTCGTAGGAGCCGTGGGAGCGGCCCTACCGACGTGACTAGATCGATAATATCGCACCTGGAGCACCAGACGAGCAGGGTTCTTTCGCAGGCCCAGGTGTGTTATGCAATTGGGATATAACTCGCCGACACACCGGCGGCGCGTTGGGTGGACAATTTTTCGAGCAAAATCTAATTTCGCCAGCCACAATCATTCGTCCTCCCCGAGGACCAACAATTGGGACGACGCTCTATCAAATGATGGTGTTGATGGGGCGAGCATCAAGCGTCGATGGCTTGTTTTTGGCACCGTTCCGGTACACCACTCACGCTATGCATAGTGCATGGGGCCAGTCGATCGGCGCCATTGAGGCGATGATTCGTGAGCGCTGATGGAACGAAACGCTTAATTCGAATATGATGGAGAGGATTTCTGTTTGGGTGATTGAAGTGTTAAAGGGTTTGCTTTTTCCCTTTCCCCTGCTGCATCATACATATTATCCTTCTTTTTTTTGCTTTACGTCGAAATTAATAAACAATCCCTTAACTATGGTTGCTCTGTGTGCGAAAGAGAATAACATAGCGGATGTTAAAAATAACTAAAAATGGACGATAAAAAACGACAATAAACGCCGATGAACCGGCCGCAAAACGGATGCATCCTATCATCACGCAACGTAACAAAAACCCTCTAAACCTGGGACCATGTCCCACAAACAGTCCTACATCCTCCCGTCGCCGTAAGTATTTATCGATTTAATAACAATCCTGTGGCTAAAAATAAATTATGCATAAACTTCACTTGCACATATTTTCGGTAGCATACATCTCAACGATGTTAGTACTGGCTCCGTTCTTTTCTATTTCTATGTGTTTGTATGTGTGTGTGTGTCTGTTTTGTTCGGCGTGCAGCTCCAAAAAGGACGACACGTTAAGGAGGTCGGCGCCGATTTCCTTTGGAAATCGCGTTATGGGGGCATATAATTTTGTCTCTCTCTCTCACTCTATTCGGCCCTACCAGCCCGCGGCTTCGTACGCTCATCAACCAGCACACGCAATCCCGGGGCCAACTTTTCTCTCTTACTTACACACACACATGCACGTACGAAACCAGAATGTAACAACCGCCCCCGGTGGGGGAAAGAAACGATGGGAAATCGCACAGTCGCAAATACTGTGTAGGAGAGTAGAAAAACATCTAAACTTCCTCTCGAGTTAGTCCTCGACAGTTAGTGTGGCTACGCAGGAGAGATTGTCGTCTCGTGTTTTTTATTTTTTTATTTTCATCAAGCGAGCAGAATTCATTCATCAAACGGTTCGTTCGAAAGCAGCACTAACACAGATCCATTGACGCATTTAGTGGCCTTTTTGGTTTTGTTCGCATAACTGAGTAGTTTAATAAATGTTAAAAAAAAAAACAATTCACCACCGCTCATTCCTTTTGCTTCTCGAGTAAGCACCCAACATGTTCTACTGCTTCACGGCACACTGGGGCACGTTCGTGTTGCCACCGTTTGTTACACATACACACATTCCAGCGCGATTAAGCACCCGCCAAAAAACGTCACATCAGCCTGTTTCTTCACCGGGAAGGAATAGCGATGATCCTGGGACAAACCGGGACGTACAGAACAGCTTGGCTAGCGGAGGAGAGAAAAAGCTCCCGGAAAACCCTTTTCCCACATCACTCACACACAGCACTTCCAGCCGGAGGATTTGACAGAAAATCCTACGGGGAAAAAACGCACTACGGAAAGCGTCACTCCCGGGAAACCGAGAAACCGGGATCGGTCTCTTTACTACGCCTAGGCTTGGCAACGGAAAATCTGCAACTGCGAGCTGTGCAAGATTTTTCACACGATTTTCCGGCGCGCGCGAGAGCGAAGGCGATTCGGTGAGCGGGAGAGCGAGCGCAATTTGTGCACAGACACACACGCACACACATGTACGCGCATGTGAAAAGCACTGTGTTACGATTGTGTGCGTGCACGTTGTTAGGGCGGGATATTGATTTTCCAACTCAAACATTGTCATAATGTTGGTATGTTTGCGTGCGTTCACTCGCAGTGCACAAGGGTGGTTGTTTAGGGAAGTGGTTTTTGATGTGACGGAATGATGCTGTGCCGGTGTCGCGCTGGGTGAGAGTGGGAAGCCGTGGGTGCGGCTCTGGGAAAACAAGTTGCGCACGTGGAGAGCCAACTAATGCGAAAACTCTCACTGTTGCTCGGTCCTCCCCGGAAGTCGAGGGACCAAACGGGTTTCGCTCGGTGCGGAAGCGACCACTCGCTTACTTCGGTGGGCTTTCCGTTATCAGCTTAACGCACGTGCAGTTGGTGAAACGTGTGTTTTTACGTTTTTTTTCTTCCTTCATATGATGATGCCACCTGTTTTCTGTCCTGTCCTTCGTGGTATGTTTTGCATATTAATTCAATTTGAACGGTTACGGTGTGCTTGGTGAAGAGATTTGAATCGGTAAGAAAGCTGTTTGCTATTATTGCACTTCAAGAAAAGTGTAGAGAAATAGATTTCGTTAATGACAAAACGATAGCTTTAGTTGCCGCTGTTCTTTGGGTGTTTTAATACACACGCAGAAAAGATAAATCGAAATGTTCGACTGCTATAAACTCATTTTTGTTGTAATGCCCAGATTGTGTTCGTTGCGCAAATCTGCATCTGTGCCAACTAACAGAATTAATATGCTTGTTCAAGTTATTTGCAACTATCTGTCACACCAAAGGACCGTGAGTCTGCGCTTCGTGCCATTCTCACTACGAATAGTAGCGAGCGTGTTCATCTCACTATTTCTCACTATAAAGCTTCGCAGGACTGGATTGTTAGCGATTTGTTTTAAAAAATACAATTGTACCTCGTTTATCGCGGTTATACAGAAATATTGTTTTTTTTTTTATTTATTTGTCACACAACTTGCAGTTCACTCCTTATTGGAATACAACTCTCGAACGTTATGGGATTCGAATTCTGACTTTCCTTGCCTAATATATCCGTATTCCGTACCGCGTGCATAGAAGGAGTCCAAATGGAGTATGTTGTAGGTTTACTTGTTTGGAGAATGGCATCTCGAGCACAAGCCAAGTACATGTTTGGAACATAGTAACAAACATATTATTTATATTATTCATATTCATATTATTTTCCTACTTAGTGTAAACTGGCTGTGTAGTAAGTAGAAAGGCTGTGTAAATCATGCATAGCAGAAGAAGACAAATGTATTTTAGAGTTATCTCTTAACTGAAGTAATCTTCATAACTGATCTTTTATTGATATTTAACTCACAACCCACATTTTAATCGACAACTACTTTATGGCGTCATGGTCAAATTTAACTGGGAATGGTTCAATTTGACGTCGGAAATGTTCACGCATTCCAACTGATTCGTGTGTTCGTTAATTCCAACCACCAACCTAATATTGGCCACATGACAAATCTCGTGCTCTTGGTTCAACGTGACGCATATTTTATTGAACAGCACCTTATTCTCCTCGCATGGGTTGGGAATGCATTTAGGTGTTTTCTCGTTCGGTTCGAGGTACAGCACCGTACGGTTCGATTCACAGTATCCCTGGGTCCACATCTGATAGCACTTCTGCGTATCCGGATGATAAATGTACGCTGCAAACGGGCAAGTGGAAGCAAACAGTTCGTTAGAGTCTTGACCAAAGCCTACTGCCGCACAGTTCAACCGTTTACCGGCACCGGCGAGGCCACACTGATAACAGACCACACTTACTTGGTTTACAGTCACAAACCCAGTCGTTCTCATGATCGCCCGGGTAGAGGATCTCGTTCTCGGCGCAGCGTTTCGGAATGTAAATGGGCGTACGATTCTGGAAAGCAGTTGTGCAAAGGCAAGTTTTAGTAAGGCGTGTGTCCCGTGATATCGCAGCTACTAGACCGACACTTACCCGGGCGTTTTGCTTCGATTCGATGGTCGACTGCTCTGCGGGATACGCAAACAGGTCGCTGGTGCTATTTGATGCGCGAGGTTTTTGCTGCGGAACACTAGCGGGCAGCGAGCAGCAGCCCGCGATAAGGAACATTAGACAGAGTGCCTTTACGGCAGTGTTCGCGACGCGTTTCGATGAAATATACATGTCGATTGTTTGCTTCCCAATGGGTCAACACTAGTTACACCAAAACTACAAAACACTTCTCAAACGCTTCGGTTTTATGGTCGAGCACTGCTGCGGCATCCGAGTAGTTCGCAATTTAGCGAGAAGCTGCGAAGAACTGAACACTAGAACTGATCGTAGCACACTCGATTGAAGCAGATTAACACCAATACCGGAGAGCGTGAAGGAGACCGAGCGTGCAGATCGACCGAGAAACGCGTCGGCAAGAGAAAGAGAGGGAACGAATGTTGATAGCGCTAAAGCTGGCCCCAGGGAGTTCCTGTTCCAGCAGTGGAACTGGTGGGAAACCCCTACATCGCAGGAACCGGCGACGGCTGCCCAACTTGTTTTGTTTTGCCGATCGCTTCGGACGTTCGGAAGGCGACACGAGCTGAGACAAGCAGCAGAAGCGGTAGCAGTGCTTGCAGGACGGACGACCTTCGAGACCTGCGCCGAGACCAACTGATCAAGATCGTAGGCTCGTTTTCGGTCGGTTCGCTTACGTCACCGTTGCCGAAGCCCGGGCATTACTTCTAAGTCAACGAACGCGGCAAAGTCAGCGTTGCGCGTTCGTGATGCGGAACTGGTTTTGATCATTATTGTTGAGCGTATTGGTGAGGATTGGCGAATTGACTGGGCGCTTGCCCATCATTGTGGGCCATCCTCTGTGCTGCGGCGACTATAAGTGTAAAATTCTTGATGTTGTTATTGTTTTTGAGTCGCTAATGTGATCATAATGGGACGAAAAAATCCCCACCGCAGCAACGATGAAACAAAACACTTTTTTCCCCGCGATCTTATCATCGTGTACGTCGCGCGCGAAATCCACGAAGCAAAGATGAGCTGATCGTGGCCGTCCGCGAGTGCCTTTGAAGCACACACCCGAAGGCTCCACGGTCAGTAGTAAACTGATCGGTGTCTGTAACAGGGGCGGAAACGATGTCATCCTTTTTCGTCACAACGTGCATGGCATTCGCGGTAGGAGTGCTATGGCAGCTACCCCACGGCAACCACATCGTGGCCCAGGAACTGTTCGCTTTCCCAGCGGACGTGGTCGTCAGCTCGTATCTGCAAAATGCGCAGGTAAAGGAAAAATCGGAAGTTATGGGGGTTGACTAAGTGTCATGCTGTAATATCACGGGAATAAGGTCACATTGTTATCAAGGCGTGTGAAGGTGTCCAGAAACAAAATGCCCCGGCAAGAGTTTGTGTTCTAATGCGTGTGCTAAGCTGGTCTAACCATCACAGTGGTCGATTGGGGAAATTGAATAGATTAAATCGGGCTTCGGTACCGAGCGCACGAAGAGCGTTCATCCATAGTTTATGAACTCGTTAGCCTTGGAAAATAATAAGCAAATCGGTTGTTCATCTTACCTTGCCAAGCAATTGGTTTGTTTCGCTAGAAGTTTTTTTTTTACAAAATAGAAAGCAAAGTGTCACACATATATGCATATGTGTATTCATTTAAATTCGAAAAGACAACTTGATGGCATAAAAATACTGCAGTTGTGTTTGTTTGACCTACTAACTGAAACGGAAGTGAAAGCGATCGTTTGTTGTCCATTACTGTGATGCATATGACAAGATTTAACGAATCTCTTGAGTTTAACATAAAATGCGTAAGAGTGCAAACTAACTTGATCCCATGCAAAACCTCATGAAATCATAACTTACCGTTGTGCATAGTTACGCGATAGATTTTATTATATACATAAGTACTAAGTTCTTGCTGGTACATTGATCGAATGCAGTCTTATGAAGATGGAATAAAAAAATAGCTTTCATTGCTTTAGTTGAACGACGATCTCGATTGATTGCTTTTTCACAGAATCGCACACCTGTTTATATTCCGGGAAAATGCAGTACCAATGAAATTCTTTACCCCGGGGATCACGACAATGATTGGGTTTGTGACTGTAAACCAGGTAAGAACACAACCGTCGAGTTGCATGCATTCTTACTGATTCAATTACTGCCCTTTTTAGGTTACGTATACTCTCCAAGTGAGGACAGCTGCTATCCGCTGTTTGAGCGTGGTTTTTGTCAGCCGGGCGAATACGTCGATCTCGCACGACCATCGATGATTGTGCAGTGCACGAAAAACATCTGCCAAGGCAAAGGTGAGCTCGTCCCGTTCAAGGGCCAGTGCGTCCATCTGCATCGCAACAATAAGCTGTGTCCAACGAAAGGCAATGTCCGGCTCGTAATTGGTGTGAATATTTCGACACTAGAGCTGGATTGTGTCCGAGGTGCGTTGGAGATTTTGGCGAATCGTAACACACACGAAGACGAGGAATCGGAGGAAGGGAAACCGATGAAATTGCAAACTACTCCCGTGATTTTCTACCAAGGTGTTAGCTATTGCCACAATGGCACGAAAGCCATGTACAATGGGAAGTGCAATTAAACAGCATGAGCAGCTGGAAACGATTATTTCTTTTTTTATATAAAAAAACACTATGTATGAACGTAAATAAATATAAATGCTCCCAGTGACGCCTTTATCTTTCGGTTTTTTTCTTAACACCGTTCCTCTCGTCCGCCACCAGATCGATCGACTCTTCGCTGCCATCATCACCGTCTAGATTGCGAAGTAGGCGTTGCTTTACCTTCTGACTTTCCACGGCTTGCAAGAATGGCGACTGATGAAATTCGGGCCAATTTATAAACTCGTTAAACAGCGTCAGAACTTGCGTAGGGGTTAGCTCCCCGAACTCCGTGTAAATGTTCATATTGTCCGTATAGTCATTAGACGATAAAGGTAATGACTTTAACAGCTGGCTCTCGCTTTTTACAGCCTGCTTTGTAGATTTTGTATGCGTGTAATTAGCGTTCAGTATTAGACGTGCTCCACAGTGTGGTATCCAGTGTCTGAAACAAAAACAAAAACGGATTTGATTACTATGATTGGTGTACTTACTCGTCCTTACTCGTACTTACTCTAGCGATGGTATAATGCGATTCCGCCGGCTTACGTAATGCTGTGTCACGAATGAAGCAAAGAGTCCCAAATTGTCCGGTAGGAGATGTTCGTAGAGATTTTTACGCGGCGTGATCCTGACCAGGTACCACTCCTCCGCACCATTCTCAATCAGCTTCTGATGCAAGGTGCGAATTTTATTAGCACCACCAGCAGTACACCAAGGGAGAAAATGCTTACGGGGGACTTTGCCCAAAAATTCGTGTTCAAAATACAGCTGGAAAACGATCGTGCTGCCACGGTAAAGTTTGTATCCGGCGTCTTTGGTAGAGGCAATATGCTGTCAAGCGATGGTTGAGAAAGTGTGTGAAATGGAGTTCAGGATTTAGGTTTGAAAATTATATCATACCGAGTATAGAAGCGGTGACATTACGAGGAACATCTCATACCGCCCAAGCGAGTAAAATTCATTCTGATACGTGATTGAGTTCATGAGATAACGCAGAAACTTTACCGAGCCGATGACGGAAAACAGTCGAAAGTTGATCTCATCTTGCCACTTGCGGTGTGTTATGCCAGCCAGCAGGTTTAACACTCGCCGTCCGTTATCAAACCCGTCTAGGTAAGACAAACGCCACAATCCATTAAAATCCGCAATCCGAAGTGCATCTTTCGGTAAGTCTAATGATCGTAGTTGCGCTTCGAATGATGCATCCGTTTCATACAGTCGGAGGTTTTGTACATTTCTCTGCAGAATTTGCTCGGTCAGAAGACCTGGGCCTGGGTTTACTTCCACGAGCAGTCGATTCGTTGGCAGATCTTGTGTAATGACGCCAGCGATCTGCTTAGCCGTCGCACGGTTCGCAACATAAAACCTTTCCGTGTTTAGTGAACTTTTCCGCAGAATTGAGGCAGGAAATTGTTTGAGCACGGATGCATCCATGTCGCTCGTAGTTTGAAAGTATTCGAGTATGTCTTTCGATATGATGGGTTCGGTGGTGCTATTCGAGGGCGTTACAACTTTTGCTTTACGGGAACGCGACTTGGACTCAGGAACTGCAACATCGGAAACGATGGTCCGAAAGAGCGACAGTCTTAAAACACGTCGAGGAAATACGCTCCGCAAAACGTGTAAACTGTTGCCGGTCATGTTGATCACGTAATTTTTACGTTGGCCGTGTGATTATGGTAGCATGCAAAAATAAGCTGGGTTTCTATACGTCTTCCAACCTAATTTAATTTATAGAACAAAGGTGTTAATTATGCTTTTTGGTAGATACAACACTATTACATTGCGCAGAATGTTTTGTAATCTACAATTTCGAATATTTATGTTTGACCGCCAATGTTGTGATTTAACAAACTCACATTGATGCTGACAGCTGTCAGCGCGGGTTTATGCACGTCGCTCAATACTCGAAATACAGTAACGTACAAAAAATCTGAACATAGGATTTATACAGCTTTTCATCGATATTTGAATTTTCTGAGATTTTATAGCCATTCTTTAACGGCAACGTTTTAATGGAACATTTTCTCATTTCCCTATAACTTTTGCGATTTATTTGAGTTCGAATTTTCGCTCCACAAATTATTCAGTTCCATATTTAGTTGATTTAACAGGATTAGCGATATCATTTAAAGTAATTGTGAGAAATAAAAAAACCGAATGGAAAAAAACTGTAGGAAATATAAACAATTAAAACGTTTTTCAAACATTAATGAAAATATATCGTACAATGTTTGTATTTTTACCGTTCCAGCTTAATTTTTTCTTTAGACGATAGTACAACAAAGTTATGATACATAATCTAGTTACTTTACATTTTTCTTTACTACACCAACGCATTATTTTTCACCAGATCAAAAAAAACCAAGAACTGCAAATGAAAGTGCAGCTCAAATGAAATATGTCCACAATATACCGCGATATCCATGGTAGATGTCAAATCCATGCCACGCGTAACTTCAAAGTACTCCACGCGTCAACAAACTTCAAAATGTTTCCACGTCAATAACAATATCTTCTAACAACTATCACCGTGTAATGAAGCTGCGGCCAACATAGGTTCGATCCGTGACGCTTTCTGGTTGTAATAAATAACTGCGTGCTGTCGTGCAAGGGCTGCTCGTGCAACGAACTCGTGCTCTTAGTTCGCTGTTGACAAATTACTAGAAAATGAAGAAGTTTTTCGTGCTATTGCTGCTGGTTTTACCAGCCGTGCTGCTGACTGTGAATACCGGTAAGTTTTTAGCTGGTCTAGCGATTTCAACGTGGCAAACGCATGCATGGTTTGCATGTCTATGGTCATGTAGAGAAGCGCACTTACCAAATATTTCCCTCTCATTGAAAAGGATCAAGTCCGTTCGCTTTCGCCGCTGAAGATGAGCTGGACGAGGAGCTGGTCGATGTGGAAACGGAAGATGCGGCCGTTGTGGCGGACGAAACGGAGCCGGAAGATGAACCCGAAACGACAAAATCACCTGATGCCGATACGTACCTGCTCTTCACCCGTCCACTGCATGCGTCCGGTTCGCAGCTAGAGCTGCCCGCTGGCTATCCGGTAGAGTTTCTTGTCGGTTTCACGAACAAGGGCTTGTATGATAATTTCGTCGTTGAGTCGGTAGAAGCTTCGTTCCGGTACGCAATGGACTTTAGCTACTTCATCCAGAACTTCTCCGCTGTACCGTACAATCGCGAGGTAAAGCCAGGCCATGAGGCGACCGTTTCGTACTCGTTCCTACCGACAGAATCGTTCGCTGGACGTCCGTTCGGGCTTAACATTGCACTGAACTACCGTGACGGCCGTGGCAACCAGTTCAGTGAGGCCGTGTTCAACGAAACCGTGCAAATAACCGAGGTCGACGAGGGACTGGACGGCGAAACGTTCTTCCTGTACGTGTTCCTGGCCGCTATCGTCATTCTCCTGCTGGTGCTCGGTCAACAGTTCCTGGGCTCATACGGCAAGCGAAAGCGCCCGACAGCCGCTCGCAAGGTGGTTGAAACCGGCACCTCCAGCACGAAGGACGTTGACTACGAGTGGATCCCGCAGCAAACGTTGAAGCAAATGCGTAAGTAGAAAGCAGAGTACGTTACAAATTCGGAACGATAAACGAACAATTTTTCTACCTTCCATAGAAAACTCTCCGAAGGGTGCCCCGAAATCGTCACCCAAGCAGAGCCCCCGGCAGCGAAAGGCGAAAGCTGGCCAGTAATAATGTAGTCTAGCTGGAATAGCAGATAACTTGAAAGACTCTTCAGCACCACCTTCTCCTGTGCTGCAACTGGATGGGGTGCATCTTATCACCACACCTTTCATCCCTCTCCCTGCCCCTGCAATCACAGTGTCGTTTCGCACACATCGTCGTCGCCCTTTCATTTTGCCCTATTAGTAATTCACTGCAACGCGAAGCCGCCAGCACATCTCCCTGCGCTCAAACACTTAGATATCCCGCTGTACATTTGTGAGACTGCAGCCGAATGAGAATAATGATTAGAGAAGGAGAATCTTTGCTATTGGCACCAGCCAAATGAAGCAATCAGCAGGCACAAACAGAAAGCTCCGCGATGAAATTATTCTAGAGCCCTCACCAACAGCAACGTCCAGCAGGCGAGGGCAGCTCATTCGGTTGAATTAGTAGTATGTTTTTTTTTGTTCGTATTTTTGTTTGTTTGGACGTGTGCTGGACTATCCCTTCGCGATTAGCAACAGCTGCAACGCACTGCAGTGAGAATTGGTTTACTCAGTGAAGTGGATGGGAAATGTTTCTCTTTCTTGAAGTCGTAGTTAAACTGTTTTACTGCTAATTTAACGAATGCGAAAAAAGAATAGAGAGAAATAAAGGAAAGAGAAAACATTAAAGATACGACATTTGTTGCGAATTACTTGAACAATTTTAAACAAGCATTGAAAATGAAACCAGCACAACATATGTTATTTGAGATTGAGAAAATGTAGAAAATCGCGCTGCATATAACGGACAGCGCTACTATAATTGACATTTTGTAGCGACACCTGGTGGTCAGTAGTCGTTTGTTCGAGATTCGGAAATTGTGCATCTCTTTCGCGGCCGATTCGGAAAATTTTTCTGCACTATGGGCCGAAAAGCCGAAGGTACGTGGGGAATTAGAGACCAGTAGATTTACCTCAAACCCTGTTTTCTAGAATGTAATTTTTTA
>JXXA01020162.1:0-14908 GCA_000956255.1 Anopheles punctulatus
CATTGTTTCTTTTTTTCCAGGAAGTATTCCAGCATGAGGACTCGAACGCTATATTTTCACCATTCTCTATAAAACTTTTGCTCACGCTGCTGTACGAGGCGGCCGAACCAGGCTCCGTGACACAGGTCGAGCTGGAAAAAGCGCTATGCGACCGAGATCTAAACCGTACGCGTGATTTCTACAAACAGTTCTTGGATATGTCCATGGTAAAGGCGGCATGTTACAGTTCAAAAGCGTACGTAGAAAACGGTTTCTTCAACATGGTTTTGTTTTTTGCTTACTTTTACCATAGCAAACGAGCGATGACTACGTGTTCGACATTGGTACGAAACTGTTCATGGAAAAATCCTACGGAAAGATGGACGGAAACTACCAGGAGCTACTCGAGCAAACTTACCGCACCTCGTTCGATCGTGTCGCGCTCAATGAGACGAAGGCAACGGTCGATCAGATTAATCGCTGGTGCGAGAAAGTAACCCGCGGACGAATCACGGAGCTCGTGACGGAAGGTAAGCAGCAGATGCGCCGCAAAAGATTCCTATTCCGATAACATAGCGTCGCTACGAAACAGACTTACTGCAGGACACGCAGTTGATACTGGCAAACGTGCTGTTCCTGAAAGCATCCTGGAAGAACTCCTTCCCCGACGACAAAACGCACAACCGAACGTTCCACCTCGCCGACGGTACCAGCAGCGTGACGACGGAGTTCATGCACCAGACGGATCTGTACGACTACACCGTGCACGAGGGACTCGGTGCGGAGGTGCTACGGTTACCGTACAAGGGACGCCATTTCAGCATGAACATGATCCTGCCGCACCGGAACGTTTCACTCGCTGCCGTCGCAAACGGCCTTACGCCGAAGGTTGTGCAATCGATCGTGGAGCTATTCGTGCGGGAGGAGGTTACCGTGCTGATACCGAAGTTTCGCTTCAACTACGGCACACTACTCAACGATGCCATCCGGAGCGTAAGTTCAAGCCGTTCGTACCATCCGTACCATCTCAAATCAAACATAATTGCTATTTTTCCTCGCTATTCACTGGTTCCACTTTTCAGTTGGGTATTCGTGAGGTGTTCACCAGCAACGCGTCGCTCCCACTGCTCTCCTCCACCGACAACTTCACAAGGGAGGATGACCACAAGAGCAGCCTGCAGGTGTCGAAAATACTGCAAAAAGCTGGAATCGAAATCAACGAAAAGGGTACGCTCGCCTTCGCTGCCACTGGTAAGGAATCGGTTCCAAAAGCTCACGATGCTAGCGAACCCTTTTTTGCTTTTTGCTTGTTTTTTTTGATGAGTAGTACAACTGTCGGAGAAAAAATAATCTCAGCTAAAGAAGAACTTTTCACTGCAAGCCGATAACATCTTGACCCTTGACGGTACAATCAGCTGTACGCATGTTCTTGCAACAGTTTGTTGTTTAATGCTCGTAATCCTTATCACAAAAACAACTCCTTTGACTTCGACCCTGTGTGAGCAATAAGAAGTATCCGGTAACATCTGCTTCGTCTGCTTCACAGAAATTCAGCTAGTCAACAAATTCGGCTACGACGGTGATCCAATCGTGTTCGAAGCGAACCGCCCGTTCCTGTTCTACATACTCGACGAGGAAACCAATGCGATACTGTTCGTGGGCAAGGTGGTAGATCCTTCCCGCAGCACACCGTGATGAGCACGTCGATAGCTGTAAGACAATTCATAAAAGCGGAAATTGCGGGCACGCTCGTCTGTTGCGAAACGAACCCCCACACGACTTACGTATGCCGGAGCACGCCAACGTGCGAGCATGCAGACTTTTCTGTACAAATAAACAGCCAACTCCCGCAGTCCCGCTGTGGCACTGCGACCTGACTGAGACAACCGATAGACAGCCAGCTTCTAGCTGTGAACGAACCGTGCGCCCATATTTTAGTTGTTAATTTGTCAACGCGAGCGCGGGAAGTGTAACAAAATATTCCTAGTTCCTCTAGCGCGTAACAGTGGGCACAGAAATAATTGACCCCAGTGTGCACAGTGGGAGACCAATAATCAACTAGTGTCTGGGTTTTCCAGCGTTGTTTTGACCAAGTAGAATGATTTCTTGGAACCGTCGCATAGAAAGAAAAAATCCCCCTACCGTCCCATTAGTCAGTAGGCGTCCGTCCAGCTATCACGAAATTGCCTTATCAGCATCCGTTTTGTCAGCATCTTTGGTTTCTGTGTCGATAGACTTTCTTTTGGAAAAATCCCCGTTCGCCGACGGTTCCATCAGCAGCACGATCGCTGTGTCTTCACGAAACTTTTCAATGCACCGTCGATCGAAGCAGGCATGATGATGGTGATGACTGTGCGATCCCTTCCGGTGCCGTCTTCCATCGTCTTCGCGTACTTCCCGTCTTAGCTTGCGCGGTAATTCACTCCACGCGAGCGGCACTCACAAGCCGATGAACTCGCGGCGAAGTCGCACTACGCGGCCCATCTTATGGACACCCCACTCGCTATCAGTAACCGTTAGCCGATCACTCGAGTTGGACGAGATGGGACACTTCAACGGTGTGCGATGGACGGTGCTGCTATGCTGTGTGTTTGCGCGTATGTTTACGTTCCCGTTGCAGCTCGCCTCGGTTGGGCAATCGAGCTGATTTGACTAATCTGACTCCAACTCCATCAGTCTCCACAGCTGGAAAGCCGAAAAAGTTACTGCAGAGTCGGTTCTCCGTCGACTACCAACCCTTCCAGGGGACGTGGAACGATGCGTTTGACTGGGCACTGGTAAAGGTATGCGTGGCGTTCGTGTCGTGTGTCGTGTTTGTAGCTGCTCACTTCCAATTCCCATCTTTGTAGGAGATACTGTACAAAGCACCCGGCAACGCAGTGATATCACCGCTCTCCGTGAAAGCGCTGCTAGCGCTGCTGTACGAGGGCAGTGCCAGTGCGTCGCTGACGGAGCGTGAGTTGCTGAATGCGCTCAGTGGTGGCAATACCCAGGGCGTGTCGAAACTTCAAACCGATCTGCTGGAGTACAAGCGGCGAAACAACGACCTGCTCATCACCGATCGCGTCTTCCACGACGTCTCGGTAGCGATCGTGCAAAAATACCACAGCATTATCGACGCCCGGTACAACGCGAGCACGCATGCGCTCAACTTCCAGGACAATGCGTCCGCGGCGGCTGAGATCAACGAATGGATCGCTCAGAACACGCGCGGTAACATCCAGGGCATCCTGACGCCGGACGCCCTGCAAGACGCACTGCTGCTGCTGATCAACACGATCTACTTCAAGGGCACGTGGGCTATCCCATTCCCGACGAATGCGACCGTCGAGAGGCCGTTCCATGCCGTGGCGGCCCGATCCCGTGCACCGACCGTACCGTACATGAAGCAGCGTGAACGCATCTTCTATCACACGCACTCGGACGAACTGAACGCCCAGTTTCTGCGGCTACCGTACGACAGCAACCAGCTCTCGATGATCGTAGTGCTACCAGACGAGGAATCGTCGCTCGGTCAGCTGCTCACGCGCCTCACGCCCGGTGCCGTCCACCAGGCACTAACCGAAATGACCGAGGAGGAGGTGGAAATCGAACTCCCGCGGTTTACGATCTCGTACTCAAGCACCCTGCGCGAGTGCCTGCAGCAGCTCGGAATCTCGCGCATATTCACCGACCAGGCGGAGCTGCCACTGATCTCGCGTGGACGCACCGCCCCGCTGAAGGTCAGCACGATATTGCAGAAGAGCTGCATTCTCGTCGACGAACAGGGCACGGAGGCGTCGGCCGCCACCGAGGGTACGCTGGTGTTTACCATTCTGAACCAACCGATCAAGTTCATTGCCGACCGGCCGTTCCTCTTCCTGCTGTTCGACGAGGCCAAGGGCAACTGGCTGTTCGCCGGTAAGGTGGAGGATCCACGACTTTGACAGTACGGTGGGCGGCGCAGGGGCTGGGAGACGTCAACAAACTATTAACGCATGATCAATAAAGTAACTTTCTAGCCGCGCAAGATGGTGCTTGTTGGGTTTTTTTTTTGCTTGACCATTTACCAACACAACGGCAGGTGTTAATTGCCCGAACGAAAACGTTGTTCCTCTCGGCTGTTGCGAATATTGTCGTCCACCAGTTGAGCCCGTAATTTTCGGCGACGGGCTAGTCGATTCGAACGACGTACGAGCCTGAGTATGCGTTCCGTCCTCCACGAAGAAGACTCCAACCGTATCAGCACACTCACACACTCGCGCTCGCTCACGTCAAACCGGTTTATCAGCACTGGTGCGACGTGCACAACACCAGCCAGCAGCCATCATCGTACGGACCACTCACGATCAGGTAGCGATCGGTGGATGAAGCTGTTCCAAAGCACCACATCCAAACTCTCAATCCAGCGCATTCGGACAGACGAGCGCAGATTAACTTCGTCCGCGTCGGCAATCGGTTGCTAGTGGTGATAGTCGCGCTCGGCTCGGTGTGGTCAACCATGAATACCTTAGGCGTTGTGATACTGTGCAGTAAGTGTGATCGTTGTTGTCTTCTAGTTGCTTTCCGAAACCGCGCACAGCGTGTGCGGATGCGTGCTAAAAGAATAGTTTCGTTCGCTCGTGTTTACTTTATTAGCATCCTTGCCTGTATAATCCAATCGACGAGCCTTGCAAGGTTCCTAATCTTTTAGTTGACCCGCTTGGAGCGTGATCATTTTGACACTATCGAAAATCTTCTTCCCGAGAGCTTTCAGGCATCGCTCGAGCAGCGTTTGCCGAGCTGCACATAGAACCGACAGATAAGAACGCTGTAAAGCCCCGGAGGTACTGTTTATGTAACCTACTCCAACCGAAAGGTCGACTCGAACGAGCGGAATAAATATTTTGTTTCCTGCACCTATTCGCTTACCCTCTTGAGTCACCCTCTTGAGGCGTCAGTGTTCTTCATCGATGATCTTCTCCAGACGATCGCAAACGGTGAGCCTTGATGCTGTACTCTGGCAAATCGCAGACACACGGATTGCAAAACCTTCCTACACGGGTCGTCGTACCAGCGTGCAAGTCAGCAATCGGAAGAGTGGCAAATGTCGAAAACTGGTCGAACCGGTGTGTTTGCGGCCGGCTTGACAGTCAAATCCAACATTCGGCTTCTTCGTGACCATCGACATGAATAATGTATCTACGATCGCGTTCGTTGCGTCCGATCGCTGATGAGCTGCCGCCACTTGACGAACAAGGCCTTTGCTTGGTGTGCGTGCGCGCGGGCGGCGGCATAACGCTGGGAATTCCCCGGCAATGAGAGTAATCGTTCTGATAGCACCGGTATTTCCCAGGTTTATTTTTTTCTGCGCAAGTTTCTATTGTCACTGAGAAGTACGATCGGGATGAAGAAGAAGGTAAACAGTCACAGATGAAGTAGGCCATCTGAGGTTAAAAAATAGGGTGCTTTGCCGAACTTTTGAGCATATTACAACTGATTTTCTAATACACGCTCTCAAGTGACAGTCGGAACTACCGAAACGATTTTTATCACAGTAAAAAAAGTAAGAAATGGAGCATCTTAACTAATTTTTACTATTTTTTCTATCACTCAGTTTCAGCACTTTATATTTGTGATGCTACGGCTCAGTTGGACCCGAACGGGCCTTACCAATACCAACGTCAGAATAAGTTCGACTTGGAGTTCATGAAGGTAAGCAAAGAGCCAATATCGCATGTATTCGTTCTATAAACTCCTCAAACGATTCATTATTCCAGGAAGTGATCAAACACCAAACCTCCAACGTTATACTGTCGCCGTTCTCAGTGAAAATTTTGCTATCGCTCGTTTACGAAGCATCTGAGACGAGCTTCGATAATGCCATTTCCAAAACCAAACAAGAGCTAGCGGACGTGATCCGGAACGGTAATATCAACGAAACACGAGCCTATTACAAGGATTTACTCGCGTCCGCACAGCGCGACATTCAGGACTTCGAGTTGAACATTGCGACCAACTTCTTCGTGGATGACTTCATTGAAGTGATCAATAAGTACCAGCAGATTGCGAGCGTGTACTACGATGCGGCGGTTGAGAAAGTGTCTTACGGCAAACCGACGCAGGCTGCAAACACTATTAATAACTGGGTGTCGAATCATACCAAGGGCCGGCTGCGAGAGATTGTCACACCCGATGGGCTTGACGGGGCCGTTATCACGCTGATCAACGTCATCTACTTCAAGGGTCTCTGGACGTATCCGTTCCCGGAGGTGGAAAACAATTTCAAGCCGTTCTATGGTTCCCGCGGCAAACCGACCACCGCTCAATACATGGAACAGAACGGACAGTTCTACTACGATAACTCAGTCGAGCTCGGGGCACAGATCTTGCGTCTTCCGTACCGTGGTGCCCGATTGGCCATGTTCTTTATCCTGCCGAACCCGGACAGCTCGGTCGATCAGGTTCTCGAACGCATCAACAGTGCCTCCTTCCATACGGCTCTGTGGTATATGGAGGAGCAGGAGGTTAACGTGACTATCCCGAAGTTTAAGATTGACTTCGGCGAGCAATTGAACGAACCTCTGAAGGCGGTAAGAAACATCCTACAACCGGTGGGCGTCCATTTCACCACATCGACCGTGTTCATTTCAGATGGGTATTCGTGAAATTTTCTCCGAGAACGCGTCGCTACCCTTGTTGGCACGTGGACGTGGTGCTCGGAACGAGGTACGCGTTTCCAGGATCTTCCAGAAGGCTGGTATCACTATCAACGAGCGAGGAAGCGAAGCATACGCTGCTACTGGTAAGTTTATCGATATAAAAATTCGATAAGAAGTTGAAAATTATTTTTCTCACATTGCTTGTTATTTCCAGAAATTCAACTCGTCAACAAGTTCGGCGGAGATGGCCTCCAGATCTTCACCGCCAACCGTCCGTTCATCTTCTTTATTGAGGACGAAGCTTTCGGTACGATGTTGTTTGCTGGTAAGATCGAGGATCCGGTACTGTAGATGTGGTTTGACTTTGCGACTTACCGAAACTCCGTTCGGCCAACGTAACCAAACGTTTTAACGATATTCGAATAAATAAATTAACCGTGGCTTCCATATTTGATTGCACGAATTGTACATACCATGTGTAAAAGGAAAAGAAATTAAAGTTATCACTTAATGAAGGTAAAAATAATATTAATATATGGCTGCATTTATTAATTAATTTTGTTTAATTTCATAACAGCGATCGAAGTTTATTGCTATATTCAAGAGAACGAGTGAAAAATATTCCAATACAAGTCCTTCCATCGTTCTTTCGCGAATGTCGTGCAAATTTATACACACTTCATAGGATTTATTGCGAGGATTGAATATTGCACAGTGCACCCGTGCCCTAGTGTTTCAAGCCCCGATAAAGTATAATACATGCACCTTAACAGCATCCTCACACGTGATGAATGCGTCCCTCAAGCAGCAAGCATCTTGCAGTTTTTTCTCTCTCTCTTTCTCTCTCTCTCTCTCTCTCTTTTGCACACTCCCTTGCAGGGTGAACGTCTCGTGTCTGAGTACAATGTGGCCATAAATAAAGCTTACTCATAACAGTGTAATTACCAAGGGTATGTTTAATTTTCACCGCAACAGCTTCACACGGGATACGCTCCTGGCCTCTTATTACTTTGTTCGATTTTCTTGTAGCGATAGTGGAAACGCGCCAATTCACGCCGAACAAAAGACCACCACCGATGGGTTAGCACTCGACGATGAGAGGTGATTTTCGTTTAAGGAACAATGCAACAATCCGTGCAGGAAGAGAAAGGAGAAAACGGTGCAACTGCGGTGCTATTACCTGGTTCTCAGTCTAAGAATAGACGATGCACTTTTTGCTATAAAATCACGGTTTATTCGATAAAAAAATCTTGCAAGATGCAATGTTTCGAAGTGCAGTATCATTACGAAATTTCCTATTAAATTCTTTTTTAAAATATTTATTTAATTACATAATTGTTGTATAAAATATCATTAATAAACACCAGCTCTTATGCCGTTATTTTTAAATTTTTTAAAACAGTTACATTCAATACTTAGTTCGCTACGAATTAATTTCCTTTCAATCATGGATTAATAACTTCTCTGTCTAACGGCCAATTTCCCGACCCGTAGCGCGCCATGTCATCAACTGCCAATCTAGTGCCATTGAATGTTTTGCTAAAAATGAAATAAATCGCCTTCAATTCTCCTGCTAGTCAACCCTAATCGGATCCAATCCAACGATTTTGTTATTTGTTTTCTTTATTCCTATCATGATTGTCTGTTGAAAGCATTTTTTTAGTATTTCCCCCATTTTTCTGAAAATCCCCGTAAAGAAGCGAAATTTCCGGCCTAGACTCCAACCGGTATCGGTGTGACCACGTGCATCGTTGATGGTTGCAATTTTATCGATCCGATTCGATAGCAGCCAATCGCCAATCCGAACCGTAACAGACAAGGTGTTTCGTTCGTGCGCTCGATTAAACCCGACTGGAACCTCAAGCCGATTAATCCAGTCCAGCGATCCAGCCGACGAAGCGGATGACGAGAAACCACGGGCAGGGTTCCCACCGGTCGGCCTTATTCCGGTGGAATTCACTAAATCCACCCGTGCCTCAGCAGGTGGTGAAACCCAACCGAAAGCCACCCACGTACGGAATCGCTCGCTCGATCCTGAGGGTGAATTAACATTCCGAGCGCTTCATTAGGATTACCCTGTGGCAGAATCGACCCGGGAGCCCTGCCCTGCGTGTTTCCTATCGACCCGTGCCCGCTGTGCCGTACACCCTTGTCAAGTCGAGGTCAACCGGTGATCTAATTTGTGAGGTGAGGTTACGCCTCGGTAGAAACGTTCAGCTAAGCTCCTTGGCGGGAGTTTGCAAAGGCGTACGTAGCCGCAAGCCAGGCGCGAAAATTGTAATGTACGATTATAGGCTGAATTTGCATATATTTAATTTCACCCAAAAGAACGTACTAGAGATGCCCTAGAATTGTGGATTGGGGAAAGTGCATACACCTTGCTTAATGCTGATTGATAAACGGTTGTTAAATCAAAACCATATATTATCTTGAATTCAAATATATCATACTGCCTTTGCTGATCAAAATTAAGCAACTGTAAGAACAGAAAATAATTTGGTTAAGTTTTTCTCTACCAATTCCCTAGCTATGCAACAAATCATTCAGCAATTTTTATTTTAGTTCAAACCGGAATCATTTCCTTTATTTGATGAAAATAGGAATACTTGGCTCGACCAATCTGACTGGTAGAAACTTAAAGCAAACATGCTTATACCAGATTACACCCAATCAAGCAGTTTCGCGGAACACGTCTTCGGTTCGGGCAAAATCAAATTAACTGCTCGCTGCACTTCCAAGCACTGGTTGTCTAGCTCGCGCGGATGGGTTCGGAGCAATGCCGCGCTCAGTTTGATTGGTTTATTGGATTTGTTCTGTAATTCCGCTGGCGATCGATGATGCAAGAGGAATTAGGTTTAACCCCCCGGGTCAGCGCACCGTTGAAGCGGCGGAAAAAGGGCCGCTTACAAAAATCAATAAAACTAATAATCCCTCCCACCTCATGTGTTACCGCACACGAAAGGCCATTAAAACCCGACGGCTTCGCAGTCAGCACTTTCCTTAAACCAAAACAGTAGCCACCGGCCCCAGGCATCCCATCGGTGAATTGGCCTAGTTCCGTCTTGCTCGGTGGGTGGTTATCCGGTACCGCGGGAAAGCTGTAGCTTTTTTGTTTTGTATCAAACCGTCTCTCTCGCTCGTGTTCATTCATTAGTCATGCAATCGACCGTTGGCGCACCCGGCAAAGGTCGTACGGTGGTCGGAAAAGTGCTTCCACCGACAGTGAATCGCGCGTGGTCTGACGCTCGGCACACGGAATGCATTAAGCTTCACCCCGTTCGGGCAAGCTGCTGAAATGGGCTGGAGACCGGGTGCGGTTTTGTTCTGGATAAAGTATGGCTCGTTTGGTGTGTGGTCGGATGGGACAAATTCACCCGGGAGGCATTAGCACAAACCATCACCCAAATGGTCAACGGTTGGGTGGGCAAGCTGGCAAGCTGGGAGTACTGAAAATACCACCTCCGGTGCCATGTAACTAACAGCCATTTTTCTAGCTGTAATCAGTGTCCTTTTTCTTCCTGTGTCAACCACGCATTGCTCTTTGCACGAGGCTGACTTGAAAACAAAGACCGCAAATTCAATGCCATACGATAGGAAAGCAAGCAGCAAACATACACAGCGAAAAAAACAAACCTCCCCGCACACCATGGCGAATGTTTGCATAGTTTATTTCGCTCACGAATCTTCCAACCTGAACCAGGTGAAAAAGTACCGGCTGGGCACATCAGTTGGCTGCGCGGAAAGAGCGAGCCGAGCTCGCCGTGCTGTGCGGAATTCTGAAATATGAACCAAACAGAACAATCCACGCAAGCGACAGGCCAAACAGGAGGTGGTTGGTTCTGTGCAAAGCTGAATTCAATTTCGTCCTTTGCTACTTCATTTGCATACGCTGCAATTTATGATAAACAATCGCGTCGTAGTAGAATCTGACATTGCTTGGTGGATTTGGGCTTAAAAATATCCATACTTTACTTTGTTTACGGCTGATCTACACTAGACAAATGAACACAAATTTCCCGCTGTACACGTTATGGTAAATAAATAATAACTATTTAACTAATTTCATATATTCTGCATAAAAATAAATACAATAATTGTTGTGCATTTTACTAAGAAACTCCCCAAATACATGTTTAATAAATATTTTCCAAAATCACAATTATCAGCGGAGTAAGCTTCCCTCTGTCGAATCTGATGTTTCGTCGTTTGTGATAATTATTTCCTAAACATAATCACAATGCTAATTGCCGGTGAACAACTGTGCCGCACAATTAGCGTGCGCTTTAAGTGGAGATTTTGCTGTTATGCTTGCGTTTTCCACAGAACAAGAAATGAACGTTCCGCGTGCAAAAAAAAACTATCATCATGAAAATGAATACAAATTATTTCTCCACTTCTCGCTACTTGTGGTTGGATTCTTCTTTGTTTCACACCACTAGGCCCATCTTTGGAACCATGGGCACGGAGATTTTCCCCGGGGGTTTATGCTCGGGCATACATTTCGATCGATGCACGCTCCACCAGATGCAGCTTCTAACAGGCAGCTTTGCGAACCGGAAAAATGCTCCCACAAGTACCCTCAACTGTTGCGAGCACACAATTTAAAAACAAAAGGTTGTTGAAGCTGAATTTCACCTGCACCACCAACACCAAGCGCCAAGCAGCACCAGCAAAGGAACGCGCGCGAAGTTCGAACACGTGGTCCCATATTCATCGCACGTACGCTCCCGCGCCGTAAAGTGGTTTTATGCTGCTTTTTTATTTCCACCCTCGTTTCTATACCACCAAACTCTCGCCGCGTGTTTCGAGCTGATTTGGAAACAATGAGAAAATGAATAAATAATACTCTTACCCTCACATTCTTTTGGCAGGTCGGAAGCGACTTTTACCTTTACCGGGTGTGGGATGTTGATGAGCCTGCAGGTTTGGGTTAAACTCTTCGAAAGGAACTACTTCGATGCTGCGATGCGACGGGTTAGTTTGTTAGAATACAGAAAAGAAAGAAAAATCAAACGCACCTGCCACACCTTCCGTGCAAAACAGAAGGCCCAAGAGCGGAACAAAAACGCTAACCCCAAAACAGCCGCTACACTGTCCAAAAATAGCTTTAACACGGACAGTTCTTTCTGCGAAAGTGTCGGTCGGCCGGTCGGTGCATCTCCGAGCGCCATTCTACGCCCTCATACACGTTCCGGTGACATTTATTGCGCTTGTCGAGCGATTTTCCATTTTTTCGTAGCTTGCAACATTGCTTTTTTATTCCCGATGTGACCGGTACGGTGGCAACATAAGTGGCGTTTCTATTTCCACCGCGACAACGCTGCCACCCGGAATCGGGATCGTGTGGTTGATGGTTTAATTTTGTGGAAGGTCGTTGGGTTTTCTTTTCACGTTTTTTCTTGATTCAACACACAAGCGCGAGGTCATTTTACGAACGAGTCCATTTTTCGATCCTTTTGTTCGTTCCTACGTACATCGAATGCGAGGCGCTAATCCCAAGTGAGCGTACGTTTGTTTGATTGTTTGTCCCTTTGACACCGAGGGGAAAGACTGAGCGGTGCCTACCACACAAGCGTCTAGATAAACCGTCCTTCGGAAAGTATTGTAGCAGGTTTGCCAGGACATTCCTACAACAATGTCCTGTTTTAAACAGTAATACTCTGAACTATATCGTGAGACTCCCCGATCGTAAAATCGAAAATCATTTCCAAAAGTTTACAACCACTGTAAAAGAACTGGGTGATGCAAGATAGATGGATTCTTTATTTTTTATGAAGTTTTATATTTCCTTTTAGGAAAAGCATACCAATTCAGTGTCTTTCAAGAAAATGTGATATTACTGAGAGTTGTTGTTATTATTTGAAATAAAACGAGCTTTAAATGGTTTTCTAAAGTTTCATTGGGAATTCAATTTCCCGGACGCTTGTTTCCTTGTTTCGAATATTTCCCTGCTTGCCAAACGGTATCAGTGCACTTAAGACTGAAGAAGTACAAACAAATCCATCGAAAACCCCAGAAAACAACTTTCGCAAGCAAACTCAAGCTTAAGTTCCGACGAAATTCCATACCAGACAATCACTATTTACGGTGCCGTATTTCACTGCCCCATGACATCCAGACACCAGCTGGACGCGCGTGGTTCGGACGTGACATCAAATATTTACCGTACTCGGTGCAAAAGGAAAACCAAATAGAATGCAAGACACGCACCAGAAACTGAAGAAATCCACCAAATTCCGCGCAAAGTGGGCCGAATTAAAGTTCAGCTAGTATCTAGCTGCACCTGAAGCACTCCTCAACCCACGTGTGATCATTCCATCGGCATCGGTGGCAATTAAATCAAAATTAGGGAATCAACCGTTCGACCCATTTGCATAATGCGATATAATTATTATTCCCCACACATGCCAACAAGTCGCTTTGCGCTTGTGATTGTGTCGGAAAATTTGAGGCACTGTTTGCATCGTGTGGTTGCATATTTTGAGCACGGTGTCACTATGGCACCAACGTATCAAAACTCACCGCGTGTACCGCGCGCCAGCTATATTGGTAGATGGGAGGATTATTTGCCTCGTGCGTTGCTGCTGTATTGGGTAGCGAGAAATCGGTTCATTATGGTTTCGTCCACAGCTTAACGCTCGACGAATACGGTGAACTCAAAGGCTGCGATATTGATATCCCATTGCCCGGTTACCATGGTAATTGATGATAAATTGGATGGAATAACGATTCGCTAAATTTATCGATTCCCTCTCTCCAAGTGAATGGAGGAACATAATTAATCGAACTTTATATAAATTTTCCAGCAGAACTTTCACGTGTAATTTAATTGTGCGATTGATATTAATTTATGTAAAATCATTACATCTTTTCAAAATCACTCTTATGTGGCCTGTTTCCATTACGAAAAGATCGCTCGATGTGTCCTTTGAAGTTCCGATGTTACCTACACAACTAAAGCTGTTCGGCTTTAGATAGTTATGGCTTTAACTGCTAATCCTGTACTCCTCTTCTCCCAAGATAGATTAATCCTTAACTGAAACACTCATTCAATAATCTTCAATCGATCGGCTTCGCTGATAATCCGTCTTCGTCTTCCTTCCCACATTATCCACACGTGAAGAAAATCGATGCCAAAACCGTCCACGAGTTTCATCCATCCCAAAAACACTGTGGCTAGCAAAATCACATCTGCCCATCTGCTTAAATGAAAATGTCACACGCTGGACGATCGTTGTGAATCCAGCTTCATTGACACACACACAGCCCATCTATAAAATATGACACTGCTAACCGGAACTGCTGTTGTGCAACCATTCATGTTCCGCAGGCCAAATCAAAACTTGAAACCTCATACCAAACCCTCAAACCGTAGCCAGCGTGAAGATACACGCGCCAGCGCAAAACGTTAATCTTCTCAATTTACATGATAAAGTGGAGGGAAACATTTTCACTGTTGTCAAAATATTTCACCCATTCCGCGGTGTCGCGTAACGTAAAATCGCGAAACGCGAGAATAAATTGGAAAACCGCGCTGCTCCCCTCTCGCTGTTTTCTCCCATTTACACTCGGTGCATTCGATGCCAAGCATCAGCTTCGTCGTCATCACTGCACGGAACACCGTCTCCGTGTCGCGTAAGATGCACCGCGAACGAGATGGCAACCGAAGCGCAAGTTGTCGGACGATTATGTCGCCGTTTTTGATGGGTTTTTCGGGTGCTTGGCAACGCGATGTACAGTTTGCCGCGAGTTTAGATTGAGTGGCGGCGATACACTACGTCTGCGTGCACAAGTAGTTCCGGAGTGAGGGTAGTTTGTGTCAAGAAGATTCTCCAGCTCAACCCCAATTCCTTATGCTTTTCACGCTGGCAGCTCTTTACCCGTCGTTCGGGACGCTGATGAGGACGGTATGCTGTATTTATTATATGCTCTTGATGGTGTAACTTTCTACGAAAGCTGCATCGTCTATGTAAGCTGAGGCGAATTATCTCGCTTTCGGGGTAAATGGAGCGTGGAATGTACGAGATTGTTGTGCTGCAGAGCTTATTTTTATCTTTCTCTGGCGCGAGGTGCAAGTATCTTGCGTGAACCATTCCGGAAGGAGAGGAAATAAATCATAAGTCATCAACGATGTTGATGTGGGGTGTTGAGTTCAGGGTTGTGCATCAGTTTGGTTCTACCGGCGATAGAAAGTTGTATCTTTTAACAGACATTAAGGTAATGATCAGAACATTCTCTGCATCAATCATGACTTTTCTCCTACATCACGTTTATTCTAGCAGATAAATATGAATATAAAAATATTATGC
>JXXA01020164.1:0-11972 GCA_000956255.1 Anopheles punctulatus
ATTTTATCGGTCCTAAAGAAGACCAAATAAAGAGCTTAATATCATACCCGACAATAATCTTCTTTTTAAAGCAGCACATACTTCAGCTTCTTGACGATGAAACCCGTCTTCTCGTGCGTTGCACCGCTGATCCGGAAGTTGGTGAAGTTTGCTTTGAAGTTTTCGCCCCGCTCGATCGTCAGCCGATCGATCTTGATCGGTTCCAGTGAGGTGATGGTGAAGTTTTCGCCGAAATCACCCGTCGCCAGGCGGGGCCGCAGCTCGTTCACCACGTCGATGATACACTGGTTCAGATCGGTCGAGTTTCGTGGACAGGCGCGCAAAACGGACGCTAACGGAAGAATGGAAAAATGAAGCGTTTGATAAAATCATCGATATTGATTTAAATTCAAGCGGAAGGGGTATGTGTGAGTGTGTTGCATTAATTTGCAATATTTTTCCGCCTCAATGCGACAATTCAACGCACGTTATAAATATTTATAAAACTATATTTCACATTTAATAAACCCAGATCTTTAACTTCCTGCTTCCGTAAGCAAACCAAACTAATGGTTTGAATGGTTTGAGCTGGAATTTGTTTTTAAATTTTTAAAAATCAATATTTGATCCCTAATTTAAATTTCAAACATTTTAACAACATCAAGATGATAGCAATAGTATTATAAACAATCATGATGGAAATATGTGAAAGGATATAGCATTACCTAGTCGACACAAAAACAACATCAATTATCATAAAAGAATCTTTTTTGAATAATATTGGTAAAAGATTACCCAGAAATAAAACGATTCTAATAGTTGGGGAAGAAAATTAATAATAGATAATAGGGAAGAAAATTAATATAAATTAATGTGTTATAAAATTATGTTAAAAGCAGTTCTTTTGCCCAAACATGAAACATTACACTAATTGATCAGTTCAGTGAAGTGAGAGTGAAGTAGCAGAAACAATCCCCAATTCTATTACGTAACAAACGATTCACTTCCAAACGATCACTGGTTCAACCCGCCGTTTTTAACACGTCAGTATCTAATTTTATATGCGTACGGCGGCTGAGAACCCGCCACCGGGCTCCACACAATAGTAGCAGGAACACAATTCACGCCAATTGTTTTACGAATTCGATCGATTCACAGGCTCTTTAAGGGCATCGGTGGAAGGCACTTGAATGCATCTTTTCGAGCCAGCGAAACCCGATCTTACTTCCTAGTTGGTTAAACTATTTTCCACCCATTCTACTCGGAAAGGATACGTACGAAACACGGCATCACTGTAATGAACAGCCAGGAGCACGAGAACGGTACCGAGCGCGACCGATTGGGCCATTCGAGTGCTTAAACCGGGCTGCATCTTGAATACTTTTGCTTCACCACAGTGACCTCTATTTAATTGCTTAAAATGTTGTATCTATTACAAGCAACACGTTTGCTCGGAGCAAAAACCAAATAAAAAAAACGAAGGGAAGTCACTCGGCCACTGCTGTTTCCACCCAAAAACACGAGTTATCCGTCACGCGCACACCGTCCGAGTGTTGCGCATCGTTCTCGCGTGCGCATCATTTTATAGTTCCACTTCCCCACCAGCGCGCCAACGCCGCGCTCGACCGCTTCGCGCGTTCTAATCATAAGTCGCGTGAATCACCGAAACCGCCGGACGGCACCAAGACGAACCGGAGCCAAAATAGGGGAACAAATCCCTTTTAATGTGCCGCGTCGCGTAAAATCCCTCCAGAATCTAGCCGGCGCTCATTAAGTCAGCGAGTGCGATCCGGGGACATTCGCGCAGCACGGGACGATGAACCGGTTTCCCTTTTTAGCAGTGTCTAAGGTACAGAAAAAGGGCTCCTTTGGCTTTGGGGCCGCTGACGGCTGTAATTAGAGTAGATGTAAAGAACGGCTGGTGCCTGCCAGCCGGCATGGAGGGTCGGGAGGGGAGGTTTTTTTGTTTGAAAATAAAATTAGCTGGACGAAGCTGCTGGAGGAGCCATTGTGCTGGGTTCGGACAAACAAAAACACACTCCCGTGCGGCGTGTAGAATACGTAAAACCGTTCTGGACGATGGCAGCGGGCTTTATGACTTGGCAAATGTGTTTGCTGGTGGTGGGTGGTTTTTTTTTGCTATTTAATTTTCTCCTCTTTTAACTTCCGGGTCGAGAGCCCGATTCGGGATGAAGCATTCCCCGTTCTCCGTTGGTGGGGCGGGGAAAGTGAGTGCAAAAGATCACACCTTTAACTCGCGATCGATTAGTTGACAGTTTTGCGTTGTGCTGTGTTGTTTGTTTGGCTTGGTTGAGCATGGAATTCCGCTTCTCTTTCTCCGTCCCACTGGCGGTCGCAAGAAAGGCACATCCCGCAGGAGAATCGAGATGGAAGCAAACGTTGCGGTGAATTAAACATATGCAACACGAACGTGCGCCCAAGCGTTCTCGTGCGAGAACGAAAAGCGCCCCTATCGGATGGGTCGTTTCCGGGCATCAATCAACCGATCCGAGCGTAGGCTTTTATGACGTACGAAGGCAGAGCGCAAAGAAGCCACAAGCTCGGAAAACCTAGCTCGGCAAGATAATTGAATTCACCGCGGTTGGCTTTGTTTTTGCGGAAAAAGGAAGCAAACGGTAGGTGTGTACGTGTGTGTGTGCGTGTGTACTGGTGTGCGTGTGTGCTTGTGTACGTTGCGGTGATCGGAATATCACCTTGCCTCACCTTGAACTTGACTGAGTTTCGGTTCATCCGGCGAGGGTCGAAATCACACGAAAGACTTCAATGCCTAGCGCTATCCGCACGTGTAAGCGACGAACCGCGCCACCGTACTCGGATCCGTCGGGGGATTGGGATTTTGCGCGAAATGGCCCGTCCACACAATGTGCAGTTCGTAACGGAATGCAACCAGTTTACCAGCATAATGGGTGAGTGAGTTCCCCGGTTTTTTTTTGCCGCGCTGACAGGTGACAGGTGCCCGGAGCTGTATGATCGTCGGTTAATTTCGCATTTTAGATTATCCTGATCCGGCACTGATCCGACCTGCTTTGCACCTAACTCACATGGCACGGAAAACCCGTTCCGGCAGGACACCGGCAGCGGGGTTTGACATACGAGAACGAATGCAGTTTTTAGTGGCAAAAACCACCGCAACCGGCACACACTTTGTCGTTCGTTGCGCGCGATGTTCCCGATGTTCCCTTTTTATCTCCTTTGTTTATGAGATGTGTTTGTGATTCTGGTACGTGTTTGCAGCTGGTGTGTTCTACGGCGTGATCTAGTTGGAGGTTTTTTGTTTATCGCGTTCTAGGCACATAATTCTTGTTTTCTCTGGCTCCATCCACGCCATATGTCTCGAACAGCGGAGACAGAGCTTGTTGCTTCGGTGGTTGCTGTTTTTTTTGCTCCCTCACTACTGATACAGAATGTAGCGACGTGCTTCAACGAAGTTGTTGACATTGGGACTTGCGTCTTCCTACGTTTTTAGTTGCACTATCGGACGCATAAAAATATCACGCACCGCCACCCTGTCCCACGATACTTGGTTTGATTGCTTTAATCATACAAATATCACCCTGTGTTGCGAGCGATAATTAACGCTAAAATAATGTATTATTGGTAAATAAAAACCAATAAAATTAAATAACCCGGCTTACACTGCAACGCTCCCTGCGCCATGGTGCATGGTTCGCGCTTTGAGAGACGAACATCAATAGAATTGACGCACCAATTAGTCGGGTGTTGTTTTATCGAACCAGGAACTACCACTATTAGCGGAGCTAGTGGATCGTGTGAAAAAACTAAAACTTCAAGTACAGGTTAATAAAAGGAGCGAGAAAGAGTGAGAACACCTTCCCCCAAATCAGTCCCACCCAAACGATCGATAACAATGATGATGCAGCATGCCTCATGCCAGATGCTAATGTTTGGTTTGTGAAAATGCAAAACTCCCCCGATAATGCCCGCCCGATAGAACCACAATTTTGCTCTGAGAAGCACAACCCCTCGTTATGCAGTGGGTTCAACAGGCGCAGCCAGGCCCCACGCTGATAATATGCATTCGCAAAGCCCGCCCAATCAACTGACCGAGCGCGCCCACAAAGTGTGCATTTTTATTACGCTCGTGGAGATGATCATCCACCGTACCGTGCTCTAATCATCACATGATTATCAGCGATGGATCGTTATCTTGTAGATAAGAGACGATCCTCATTCATCTGTATGACTGATCGGGGTGTAATTGAGCGTGTGACATTAACGTGCCGGAGACTCAACTGAAGCTCGGCAGAGAATGCAGTACAGATTAGAGCGTCTTGAAAGGAGTTGACATTTCCGATGCAGCAAGTGGCTGTGAGAGTAGAACATGCCAGTGAGATCTTAAAGAAAAAAAACACAATAGTTTCTTCGATAATGTAGAGAATTGTGAAGAATGTTTAATCTGACAAAACAAAATAAGATTTACTTCCCTATCTCAAAACGAATTATGTATAATATGTTGAATTTCAGTATAAAAACATTCTTTTCTCTTATTTATATCTACATCAGCTCCTCAGGCAATTAAAAAATCAAGATTCGCTATCTGAAGCCTTTATAGCTCGCTTGAAAATTGGTGTGAAGTGCTGTTCGAAGAGTTTACTCTAATTCATCAATTAGCAACTCCATCAAATCTATAGTTAAAAAAAAATTGATTCCAGTCTGTTGAAGTGATCAACACCTGGAACCGATACTACACTAATCACAATTAATTAGTTACTCTCATCACTACGGGTGGGCCGTTATAATTAATGACTCGAATGAATGTCAACGGCAGATGAACGATAATATAATATCCGGTTCAACAATCAGCACCAGTTTATTCCTCGTCCAAAGAAAACGTCGAACTGGGTCAAAGGTGAGTGCGGTATTCGTTTTAAAAGACTAATGACTGTTCGAACAACTTGCACTATCAATCAACGCACACTCATCATTGCGATAATCTAATCTTTCGTCTGGCTGGAAGATGCGAACCAGCTAACCTTTTCCCGGGATTCTCGATCGATCGAACGTTGCCACTAAGTGGCGAAATGGCTACTTAGCAGGCGAAATTGTCACCCCATCAATACCAACACCAATTAGACCCGAGCTAGGGACGAGATACTCACGCAAACCGGCACCGACCAGGCTGATCATGGCCCCGACAGTGACCAGTGCGTAGCCCACCGTCAGCAGCCGATTCGCCATCGTGGCCTTGTTCGCTGTCGCTGCCGCTCTCATTCCGAATGTGGCCTCGTTCGTGGTGTCGATGGTGCCGTTTTTGTCCGCTTTGGAGAGACGCACGCCGCGCGGGAGCTGGTTTGAACTTGGCCTAGCAAATGCACATACAAACGTACTCAGAGACACACTCCGCACACGAAACCAAGGACGCACACGAGGGTTTTGTGGGTTTGGCTGCCCGGGAGGGAAGAAGCGAACAGAGTACGCGAATTGCTAGGAGCGTCTTAGAACAGCACTGGTGAGGTTCTGAGCACCTACTAACGCCACCGTACCGTTCGGCTAGTCTATTTATCTATATTGTACTGCCGGTTTGTTGCTTTGTCCAAACGAGCGGAGAAGGAGACGGAGGATGCGGGAGGAGCCGCACCAAGTAGTGGTTGCGTGCATCGTAGTCATTCCAGTTCAAGATTCCACCAATTAAACGCACTGGAAGGGGTACTACTGGCACAACAAACGAAGAACTCAGTAAAGGATGCAGCACACGGCGAGTCGTACTGGTGTTATCAAAAAAAAAAAAAACAGTCATGCATTCTACCAACGAGGATCCGTCCTTCGTTGGAGCACACACGAAAAGAAGCGCCGGCGTTTTGGAGAAGGATCCTTGCAGTTTTGTGTGCAAACGCACACGGAACCCCCTGGCCGTCGGGTAATTAGTGGACGTTTAGGTGGAATAATTGCACACTCCCGACATTGTTAGCTCCGTCCGTTTCCCATCTCCACACGGGGCGTTAATTTAAGGTGAATATGCTTAAAACGATTACACAGAAAAAGCGATACCGATACGAGATTATGAGACTTACGCATCACTGTTCTAGTTTTTTTTCTTTTTTAAATTCGTTCTCTTTTTTATAGTTTACAATTACTTTTCCACCATCTTTTGCAATAAAATCCTCCTCGCATTATTTCCCAAGTATAACCAGCCCAGTGCGAAGGGTATCGTTAGCAGTTCATTAATGAACTGTACTCGTACATCTGGGAGGAGGCATCCGTTACGTCAAAAAACACTAACACACTGTACGTGGCAGCACGTGCCACGGATGGATCACGCACTATCTTACCAGTCCGATCTAGAGCCCCCCCGTGGGGTAGGATTGGTGGGAGAGAGAGAGAGAGAGAGAAAGAGAGAGAGAGAGAGAGGTCGTATGTAATTATGCGAACCTGCGCGGATTTACAACATCCGGCTAGCGGAAGAATTGTGTGTACTGGATCAAATTCCAACACAGAAAAAAGTGTGTACCTTTAGGGTACTGCGAACTGTGGGTAGGAGAGAAGTTATACCGTCCCGAGTTTGGAGTGTACGGATCTGAGAACGAACGAAACTGCCTACTCCCCACAGGCTAGGTCATACCAATGACGAGAGCATGACGCTACAGAACCGATTCCGAGGACGTCAACACCAGAACGTCGGGTAGCGCAGCAGATCTCCACCACGCAGACGATCGTTCTCGACTCTCCGCGGGCAGAACAGCGACCCGAAGCAATGCGGGCAATTATTCATGGTGATCTTCCGTTTAGAAGCTTTGCCAACTAACCCGAGCTCTTCCGCCGCGCGGTGCTAATTGCTGCAAATTGGGTACCTTTTTCGAGGGGTAACATTCTGGAAGGAAATAAAGTGGTTTCGGAGCTGCAAAATTAGACAGGAAAAGAATGGTTTGATACGATGCCGTCACCAGGATCGATGTCCCGCGTTAGAGTTTCGGAGCTGCAAAACATACGAAAAACCGCGTTAAATGTTGTAGGAAAATGTAAAATTTTATTCCCTCCGATTTTCTCCTCTCCACGGCGAAACCGCACGTGCCATCTGGTTTTGTTTGTTGTTTATTGCATATTTGTATTGCGTATGCCTTCTTGCTTCGGCCTTTCAAAGACTTGACTCAGAGAGAGAGAGAGAGGAGAAACAACCGTTCACTTCCTCCAAAGCTTCCCTGTTTTCGCTTAACTCATTTACTTACTCAATAATAGTAGCGCGAATGAACGAACGAAATGAGCTGAAAAATAAACCTCTTATTAAACTCTTGGCCATTAGTGTTTACAACAACCGGAAGTAACGCGGCAGCGGGATCCTTAAAACTCATTTCCTTAGCTCCTATTTGTTGGGTTTTTCTCGTTTTTTCTTCTTCATTGCTTCTGCTTCTACTTGCTTTTTGTGCAACACGAACAATCGAGAGTAAGGAATGAACCGAGACAAGAATGACTCCCGAAATAGAGCGAAAAAAATACATCATAAACCCGGCCGACCAGCAATGTTGATCGCCGGGTTCATACCTTTTGTTTTATACAATACACGGCTAGTTCTAGCTAATCCACGAACAACATATTACACCGGGGTAAGATAGTAGTGGGTAAGTAAACACGTACACGTGTGAGCAAAAAAAAACATCGAGCGAATGCATTAGTAGCACGACGGAGTGACCTTTTTTGGACAAAAAAATATACACAAAACACTAGCGATGTCGAGGCACGACGCGAAGGAAGAGGTGGTAAGTAGCACGACCGAAAAACGAAAACTGGCGATTGGCCATTGTCACATCTTTTTAACTACTTTTTGCTGTTTCGTAAAAATGAACACACCAGCTGGAGCGTTGGGGAAGCTTTTATCACTGGAGGTTTTGGGAATATGTGTATACAGTTAGGCTATCTCGCTACAAAAACAGTCTTGTCAGAGATGAGTTTGTTTGTTTGTGTGGTAAGTTCAGTTACCTCTCTGCTTTTGTTGCTGCTGGAAAAAGGCACTCTTTTAATTCATTGCGTTATGCGTAGTACGTGTTTAAGTTTCTGTTTTGTTAGTTAAATTTACAATAATTTGTTAGTGTTCTTATCCTGGGAACAATAAAGATGCTGAAAATTTACTCAATATACTGCTTTTTTTGTAGCCATTTTGTATAATTGTATTATATTGTAAACGAAAAGAAAATGTGTAGCACGAAAATTGCAAGTGATCTTTCCAGATGCTCGTTGCAGTAGGAAGATGTTGCATCGACACAATTCAAAAAACGGGCAATAATTCTTCTTACAACATACTTGATTGCTTACGATTAAATAACATCCCCAATCCGTACGTAACCGAACGAACGGATGGTATTGTACATTTGATTCGAAGCTTCTAACGCCCCTCGCTAATAAATATAGACTCTAGGGGAGGAAAAAGAGAAGATAAAAAATACTAGGAAGTACGATCCACAGTTGGGGCTTCTTAAACCGCACGCGTTTAGCATACTTGTTTCCTATAAAAATATGCTTTAAGAAAATATATAGAATATATAAATCGCTTACAGAGTAAAGATGACAAGATTATGAACATGTAAGGAAGAACACAAAATGGAGCGGAAAATGAATGAAAGTATCTGTGTGTGTGTGTGTGTGTGTGTGTGTGTATAGGTACGGGGAACCGTATTGTGCCATCCGTGTCAACGACACGCTGACCATGCCGATTCCACCGCTACGTTAGTAACTAATCAACCAAAAACAGCATTATATCTCCAGGATATAAAAATCTATCCAAATAATTAAAACCACACTCGCGGGCGCATTGGTTCGCGAATGTATCCTCCAGATTACTGTCGGCGCGCTCGCGCATACTAGATCGGCGGTGGTCCCTTCATGTACCGCAGCTGGGGTGTGAAGCTCATCGAGTACGTGTTGAGCGCATCGCAGCAGTGCGGTTCGAAGAAGCAGGCCGCACACATCACCAACACCAGGGCCAGTTGGACCGGTACGGCGATCTTAGTGATGCGCCATACCCACCGATTCTGAGACAGCTTCATCTTGGTCGTCTGCACGATGCCGAGCTGGGCGGATTTCTGCATCGCCATCAGATGCTCTCGTTGCAGCTCCTGCGACTGCTGCTGGTGGAGCAGAGCCAGGTGATCATCGTCCTCGTTTTCCGTTGCTTCGGCGGATGTGTTCGACTGACTGCGACCCTGGGCACCGTTTCGATGCTTTTTACTGTAGATTTAAGCGGAGAAGAGCAATCGTTATTGCATTGACTATTGAGAATAGCACAATCAATAAAACTTACCGCGAAGGCGATTTCTTATTCTTGTTCTTCACCGCCAAGGTGTTGTTATTGTTTCCATCAGCCGAATCCCGCCCAGACGAACGATCCCGCTGATGTTGCTGCTGTTGTTGCTGCTGTTGCATCTGCAACTGCTGCTCCTGATGGCTCTTTTCGTTCATGATAATCTTCCGGCAGGTGTTTTGCAGCGAGCGCAGATCGTGCTCCGCCATCTCGAGACGCTTCGTGATGGTCTGCATCGCATCGCTGCCAGGTGCGAGCGACACTTCCAGCTGCTTTACAAGCCGCTTCAGTGCGTTCAATCGCCGCTCGCGCTCTGATAGACTGCCATCAGACATGCCACCACCGTCGGAAATGCCACTATCAGACAGAGAACCATTCGACGATAGCTTAGCGCACGCAGCCGACAGCACGGGCGCCAGCAGTTGCAGATTCTCCTGCTGCTGGGTGGACTCTTGAAAGCGAGTGCCGGCCTCGACTGCACCATCCTGCTGCTGCTGCTGCTCGTGAAAAAGCGGATCCACCTTCTCCGAGAGCGCCTTCACGACCTCCTTCACGCTATTGACGAACTCCTCGGTCGGACGGCCGCCACCACTCTGGAGGAGAACACCTTCAATGCCTTGCAGTTTTCCTCGGTCCCGGTCCAGAGTGTCGCGAAAATCGCTCAACCCATCCTCCAGCTGCTTCCAGGTCATCATGGATGTGGTCAGGTTTTCGATACGGTTCCTTATCCTAGGAATGAAATGCAAAGCATTAGTACTGAAATTTTACATAGATCTCGCCCATCAAATACCACTCACCTCACTTCGGCCTCATCCCAGGTACTGTAAAGTGTGGTAATGCCATACTTCAGCTCCCGATTGACCGACGTATCCATGCGTATATCGTTCAGGCAATCGTAGCATTCTCCGCAGTGGCCACCGATGCAGCGGTCAAAGTTCTTCTCGCGCTCCAGCTGCTCCAGCCGGCCGTCGACGGACGGGTCGAGCAGCTCCTTACGCTGCTGCTCCTGATTCGACACCCAGTTGTGGACGGTCGCGTTCAGCGTGAGCATCTTGGGCCGCTGGTTCTGCAGAACTTTGTGCTCATTCTGTTAAAAAAAAACAACAGGGAAAGGCAAAATGTTTGTTAAGAGCGCGAAGGACAGGTTGACGAACGATCGCTGAGAAGGGCTCTACAATTCACACGTTCGGAGGGGGTGGTGTTGCTTATTGCGTCATTGCGTCAACAAAAACCTCCAAAACTTGTTCCTCTTTCCGCATTGATACGCTTCGATGCACATCACACAACACACGGAAAGCATCATAAGCGTCTCCTTCTGTTACACCCAAAAGTGCTCGTCAAAAGATTATCTTATCTCCACAGTGGACACGCACCAGTAATGATCTCTTCCCCTTAACTCTTAAACACACACGTGCAGTTCAACGTGGCATGTTCGAGCGTTTACGCCGTTACGACATCGGTGTTGATCGTTGCCCGAACCGAGTGTGTTGGTTCGCCTGTTTAAGATACGGTATTTAATAATTACTCGACACAGTAATTGGCATTGCGCTATTTGTTGATCATCACGTACACAACGGTTTGCATTTTTAAACAGAGGCAACTACTGCGCATGTGCACACGATCACTTTTGTAGTTCACTTTCTATCGAACGTGGCTCGTCCCTTCTCCGATACGCTTCAGGAATCATTGGCAAACAGCGAACACCTACCTTCAACTGATCGATCGCCAGCTGGATGTGGGATTCGGAGCAAATGTTGAACGTCTTGCTGCCCAGCTCCTCCAGGACATCCTTCAGCGTGCGTATGTCGTCCAGGAACTGATTGCTGATGACGCGTCGCTCGCTCCAGTTAAGCAGGCCTTCCCAGCAGACGATCGTATCTGGAATGGAGGTTTGAAGAAATTGAAACAGGTGACGAGCGCGCTATCGGAAAAGTCCTAGTTGAAAGTGTGAAAGTGGAGCACACTTCTGTACCATGAAGTCTGTCGGTCTGCACCGCTCTGTGAGACTTTTGCCTGACGACCATGGCCGCCCGCGACATGGAAGTAGTTGGTACTGCACTGATCAGTGAACTTGTCTACTGCTTAGGCCGAACGAAAATCACACCCCCATACATCAAACCGCGAAAGGCCATCACCCCTACTGACGCCTCTCACTGACAACAAACCGCACAACAGATTCGTATTTCCTCTCGCGTAATCGATGCTTCCTCTGGCATTAAAAACGACTCGCGCAATTCGCGGCGCTCGACTATAGCACTCTATCTGGTCTCGCACACGATCACCAACTCGCGTGTATGTACACGATCAAGCCCTCCCGCGTTGTACTAGTGCACCGGTGCGACTACCACGGGTTCGAACACTCGCATGCACGTACTTGGCACAAGCTCCCCACCGATTACTACGACGTTGGTATTAGTAAGCGTCCGACCATAAGCAAAACAAACACCAAACGGTGGTGGCGCTTCAAAAACTCGACCCTAGACGACCCCTTCGCAGTGGCGAGTCGACTATCGACTCCAACTATCTGGCCGCTTCTCCCTACCACTCACAGTTTGTTGCTGTTGTGCCCAACACTGCTCCCAAATACTGACACAAACATTATCATCTTACAGAAGCCAGACGTCGGCGGTTGAACGCATGGGCACTACCTTTGGCAGACACTTGAGTTTCACTCTCGCTCCGCTAGAATTCGAGGCGATCGAGTGGTCTCCACACAGTTGTG
>JXXA01020180.1:0-13334 GCA_000956255.1 Anopheles punctulatus
TTGTCTTGTAACGTCCACGTAACATCCAACGTCCTGTTTTGTTTATTTGTTTTTATTTTTATTATTCCGTGCTGTCTTAATTCTTTTTTGTTTAAACAAACAACTGTATTGACGCACAATAAACGATATTTTTATTAAAAAAAGTTATCGATGCATTCAATTTTTTTATTTACTAATAAATTGTTGGATCTTAAAGAGTCCAAAGAGTTTTTTTTTATTTACTAATAATCTTTTGGACCTTAAGAGTCTTCTCCATTTGGACTAGCTTAATCGCTTACATCCGTACAAATACATTGATTTTGCTGAACATCACTTTGCCAATTTTACGGCATCTAAACAGTACGTGGATAGGGACAAAAGAGAAACACAAAGAAATTCTCAAATTATTAAATTTGATATTATTATTATTAAATGAGAAAATGTAGCTTTAAGCGTTAGAATGTATTTTGATATTTGCATACACCAATTGTTAAAAAATAAATTGTCTTTAAACGCTATGAATTGATTTCTGTCTGTGTATTTCATTTTTAGTTTTATATCCTTAACTTAAAATAATGTGATAAAAGATCTATAATTTTGGTTCTCCATGCGTTCCTCTCCTTTTTGCTACAAATCAATCACAACAAAGCTAGTGTTGACAACCAGAAAGTAATTTTTATTTCGTTAGTTACAGCAATACTATTACTGCCTTAGTTAAGTTTAAAGGCATTTACATAAATGCTCCCAATTGATTTAAAAATAACTAAAATTTCCATTTGTTTTTGTTCCAGTTCTTCAATATTTCTTGAATAATTCATTAATCTTTTGCAGTAAACGTTTTGGGTTCTTTGTAACCCTTAAACGAAATTCATGAAACAAATAATAATGCATTCTCCTTTGGCAGTACATAGTTTTCAGCTATTCAAAACGTTGAGCTGAACTCAAAATATCCTTTTTAAATAAATATCTTCCCAACTGAACGGAGGAAAAACAATTATTTGTTTGTTGAAAGTTAACTAAGTCCAATTTTTACACAATTCTCTAAACTTGAAGTTAAAACAGCAAAAGCTGCTTATTTCATCAGCAAAAGAATACATTAAATAAACAGTACATCTATCATTCATTCAGTCAACCTGTAAAGCACACATCAAACACGTTGACAGGCAGCAATAACGGTGCCACAAGCCATTTACATTGCTCTCAGTAAGCATTCGCATGAAAAAAGTAATTGTTATATCTATCCCACTGGAACATACCCGGAACCGGGGACGTAAGCCGACGATCGTCCTTAATGTTCGCTCCGGGAACACCTCCGAGAACACGGAGCTCATTTTTCCACAAATTGCAAAAATTACGTTTGCCTCGCGCTCGTGCAAATCTCCGTGCCTTGCGAGAGAAGGTTTTGCTTCATTTGCTGGTTTTTTTTTTCACGATCGCTTTAGCTTTTATTTCCGTCCCCAAGCGGTTCCGTCCCCGTCTCGTACGCACTAGGTCGTTTAGCGAAAGGTATTGTGCTTAGCCTGCTTAGTACAATACTTTCCAGCAGCGGTGAAGCGATTGTACGGCATTCACCGTAGTTCACTGTGCGTGAGAAAGCAAATGAATCGAAATTTCGGCATAAAAGCCACATGCATTAGCTTGCACGACGAGGCGATCTAGGAGTTTGCCCAAAGAGAAAGCGATTCAAAATAGCCCAATTTTCTCGACCACAATGGTCCGGAAATGACACAAGCTGACCGTATTGTGCGAATAATTTGACAAGTTTTCCTATCCGTAGGCACATTTTTATTCGAAAAAAAAAACCGGGTGAATACCGAGAGCATGGGATAGGGCAAACATGCCCCATGGGCACACACGGCAAAGAAATCCTGCCCGGCGTTGGCAAAAGGATCGCAATAAAATTAAGGATAAACCACAGGGCCTCCTCGTTTACGGTAGGCGCGTTTTTCTGCCTGCACCGTTCGCTTCCCGTTATCCCGGTGTGCTGTTAAACCAACCCTTAAAAGCGAAGATGTAGCGGCCGTTTAACACCGCCAGTTCCGAACAGAGCCTGGTTGCCTGGTTGCTGGGAACGAAAATGGATCGCGTATGTTTGCTTCCAACGCCCCGGGGGGGCTCCCATCGGTCGGTCCCTTGGTGGCCCATCGGTACCAAATAGAATTACCATGCGGCAACGACGCACAGAAAGAACACGCCGCATGGACGGAGAGCACTTTAAATCCTTTTTTCCTTACCGTACATCGCTGATTGCCCGAGGACGTATAATCCGTTTTCACCATCACCATACCACGCGTGTTGCATCTTCACCGAAAAGGCACACGTGTGCGTACTGACGGAAAGAAAAAGAGAGCAAGAGAGCGAGAGAGCGTGAGGGAGAGCAATGTTCAGGGGTGGATTTTCTTGTAGCGTCCATCGAAAACCGCCTGAGCCATGTTCCGGAATCCTTACATGCTTACCGGGGTCACGATGTCCCATTATTGGACATCGTGCGTATGACGAATCCGTTGTTGCTGCTGATGTGAGCACTTTTTTTTTGCAACCGATCCTGCCAACAAAGGAGCGAGCACACATGCACACAATGGAAGCTGCTTAGCGCAGCCGGTGGATAATGCAAGAATATGATAGCGCGTCCGTCCGAAGACGTCCGTGCTAGCTAATGTTTCTTATCACTTCCTATTGAAGGCGTACCCTTGGGAAGACTTATCGGTTGAAGAGCTAAAGGTAACGTACCTTCTTTTTACGATACACGGCTCTCGGGGAGTTGTTCGATGACGTTAGATTTCCGGCACGTTGTTCACGACAATGTTCGACCGGTTCAATGTGCCCTTCGCAGAAGACTGTTTGGATGTATTAGTAAAAAATAGCTTAAATTATTTCGCTTGAATTCAAATCATGTAGGAAAACAGACCGAACATCTTTGATCGCACATTAATAAAGTAATTATAAACACTAAAACTCAAGTAGTAGTTAATACACATTTCTTGCAGTGCATTGCAGTTTTTTGACTACAAAATGCAGTTTTTTAACTAGAGTAGTATTTATTTATTTAAAGTAAATACGGCTTGGCTGTATTGTTTAATTAACTACAGTAGTCTCATAAAGTAAAACGTAAGCTAACAATTGCTTGGATAACAAATCATTCGTTTTTCCATTCGATTAATTTTTCCACAGATTGTTTTAAGTTGTGTTTACGTTTACGTTTATGGAGGTTCATAGTGTACTCAAAGTGTTTATCAAAATCATAATTTATTCGATAGGTTTTTGAATGCTGAATATCACTCATTTTAGAGAAACATCACTTCATCTCCACTGGGTGTTTTGCCCCCGTAGTTTATTTGGGATTTCCTGTTTCTGTTTTAGTTTGTACTAATTGCCAAATCGAGTATTTCTGAAATTGTTATTTCCTTTATTACAATACTTTGTGAAAATTTAAAGCAAAAAACTTATGCAAATGAATGTTGCTTCTTTTGGATTTGTATTACTTGATCATTTGTTTGAAAATCTTTTTTACAAATTTGTTCAGAAAATATGAATAACGAGTCTCGGGATCGAAGATCTTGAAATCTTTCCAAAAATTGAAATCTTTCCAAAAATCTAAACTTTTACATGACTGATAATTTATCGCAATTTGTTACTGAATACTCAACAATGGGTGAGAAAACGCATCTGCGTAATGGTTCGATTACGCAGTGATTGAAAAAGTATACATTTATTCTTTTGATAGATTTTTACGAACATTAATGTTGAAAAATAATAAGGAACATTCGCAAAACACGTAGCATTGCCTATAGATGCTTGCTCCCAAAACACTTTCCCTACCGTTATCGTTATCAGGTTCCTATCAGCCGCAATCGATTCATTTCCTTTTTTCGATGTTAGCAACAAATCAATAGTGTTGCTATGAAAATGCTGTAAACAATGTTGACAATACATTTTCAACAACATAATATGAAATTCCATTCCAAAACTCACAATAAATTCTACGCTTACATACCGAAGCTACGGTGGCAGATTCGATTAGTGTGTTCGATTGCGTCAAGGCTATCAATAAACCGTTTATTAGCAATGCAAATTAAATTCTTTCCATCGAAAAGCATCCATCGGTCGAGGGACGACCCCTCTGCTTCATGCAACCCGGCACGGATGCGTTCGATACGTTCCACTCGTTTTCGTGGCGTGTTGACAACTTGATCAAATTAAATCCAATAAATTAGACCCTCAATTATTTGCGTGCAGCACTTTATGTTTCACTGCTTCCCTCCTGCTCGACGTACAACGGAAAGTGCGAACGAACGGATGTTGTGAATATACACAAACCGTCTTTTAGCGCCTGTTGGGAGTGAGACGATAAAAACCGAACTGCCATCGGCTTCCACTGCACGTTTCTTCCCCCACCGATGGAGTGGTATTATTGCGAGGATGTATTATTCCGTTTGACGAGCGACAAAAGAAAAAAAAAATCTTCCTTTCGCTAATCCCACCACCCAGTACCCAGTACTTAAGTGATCACTACAGTTGACGTCCGAGCCGGTGAGGAACACACTTTTCCGTCCCACGATCGAGAAGCTACCGCAAACAGGGGCAGCAAATAGCGTAGCGAAAGTCTTAACGTGTAATTTAAATATTTGCAAATATAACAGCACAACGTCACAGTGTCCTACGTAGGCTTCGGGGCAATAATGGTTCACACCATCCGGCACATTTCAAACCCCATCCGGGCCCACCCAGCCGGCCGGTGTCGGGCACATAAATTATCCAGCAACACGTCGTGCGAACAATAACCGATGCCGAACCACTGCTGCGTTCCCCGGGTCTTGCGGGGAAACCTTCGGCAGGAAGGACTACGAAATCCGGAATCGTGATTGTTGTGAAAATTCCACTTACTCTAGGCAAGTTCTGCAGCGAGAAGCTGAGGGAAAGCATAAACGAAAGCTGATTTGCCGGGACCGTACAGCCGGCCAGACGCTGTATCGAGGGAGCGCAGAGTGAGAAATTCCAAATAATATTGCACACAATTGCGGAACGAAAAGCCCCGTGAAGGATGACGGACGAACGAGGCGGACGGAAATGAGGAAACTCGGTGCTCGGTGCTCAGTGAAACGCGTCCTACTATGGGTAACGATACCGTGACGAACATTGTGCACCGTTCGATTGGCCGATTCGGAGGAACCGTTGCGCGTCTCAGGATGTTACTTTTTTCCTGGTGCCATTGAAACAGATATCTCCATTATCTGTGAGGAAATGGACTACGTGTGGGGACATACCATCGGAAGCGGCGGGGAGCGCCGGGTTTTGTGGAAAATAAAATAAAACCTTCACAATGCCATCGAACGCCTATTCAACCTGCCAAGGAACTATTCAAACGAGCCGAGAAGGATGCCGGTGGGCTGCATTCGAGACGCAGCAATTGTGTCCCTGAACGTCATAAGCAGTGATTGTTATGATCGGAAAATGAATGAATCTTGACGGCGCAATTTAAATTGCTGTAACGCTGCAATCTGGAAAGCATGCTTGGGAAATGCAGGAAGTTTTCGGTGGAAATGAGATTTTTTGCAATATTTAAAATTGGTTTGCAAAACGGGTACGAAACAGCAACGGTAATATTATGAATAGAAGAGACAATAATCATCATGACGATTAATGCGCACAAGGAAAAACCAGAAGCTGATAAACGAAACGCTTCTTGGAGAAACGGCTTCATCTTTAAACCTTTTAACATTGTGAAAAAAAACCTGACACCTGTTTGCGGTTAGTTTAAAGGATTAAACTTTTGATTTTATATGAAAATTTACCAATATTTTGTGCGGTGAAGAAACTATCAAACTATTGAAAACCGGTGTGTAATAAAATAGAATACTTTGTGTCATAAAAGTGCCAAAATAAAGTCGAGTGTGAGCAAGAATCTTGTAGATAGTTATAGATAAAAACAGGAAATGGTGATCTTTTGGATGCTCAAACACTTAATGGCGTATTGTTTACTGGTATTAAGTATTATTTATTATGAACTTAAAATGTTGTAAACTTTGCTTTGATGCTACCATTAAATCAATAATAATTTTAAAAAAATTCTGTGCCTAGTTTCATTGGTTGTTTAAATAAATAAATCAGGAAACAACAATGCTTTGAAATACCAACAGCATCACGTTAAAAAAATGTAAACACTATTGGTTATTGATAGCATTTCTCTTAAATGTTAAACTCTCTATATCAATGCAACCAAAGGCTATGTTTTACAGGAATTGTAACCATCTAAAACATGAGTTTCATACCGTATGTTGAATACCATGTCCAAACAAATGACACAATACGCGGGTAAAACACACTTTCCTAGTTGTAGATAGCAAAGCCCAAAAAAAGAAAGAAACCAACTCAAAGACCACGACCGAAGCCTTTCAACACAACGAGATGCCTACAAATGGACTCGGTAGCTGTGTTTGAACCGGAAGCCAACAGTTCCCTGAGGCCCTCGTTAGAGCTCTAATTAATCTGTCTCCGCCTTGTTATTATAATGTGCTACTCACCGCCACTGGCCACGCAAGATTCCAACGGTGCGGTTTAAGCGACTGCGAAAATGTGTATGTGTACGGGAATGGGAAAATCATAAACCACAACCATTTTACTCTCCTTACGCTTGCCGCTTCCGCCTTCGGCAATATGTACCGCTGCACTTGCGCTGGCTTCGGAACCTTTGCCATCGGAGTGCGATGGTGCAATAAAAATTCAAATTAACACAAAAACCTTCTCGGGGAAGAGAGAGAAAAAAAACAACACGATGCCTTCCTACCTTAAACTAGTACAATGCAAGCAAACGAAATGTTCAAAGTTGGCATAAAAGGACATAAATAATTGCAAACGAAACGAAATACCGAACGAATGGGCTGGGCAAGCGAACCGTAAGCGTACCGTGGCCGCAGGATTCACCGTCCTTGCCAGGCAACCAGGAGCGCGAAGCTTAAACCGGAAACGACCGGGGCAGTTAACACAAGCCAAACTTTTAATTAATTTTGTACCACCCGAAGATATCGTGCTAGATTTTCCGTAAGCAAATCACAGTGCCACGAACACCGCCCCACCCGGTGCCCACTCCCGGGGTGGGGGCGGCAGGGAAATGAACAAACGCCAAACCACATCCACGACTAGGTGAAATACAATGAACCCACAACGAACTAGCCAGTAAGGTGAATGGAAGAACGTTTCAATAAAGCATTTGGAGGAAGAAAAAAAAACAAGCAACCACCCCAAAAGAATACATAAAATGGGTTAAAAAGCCCACGAAATAGTGCATTGTTTGCTTCGTAACATGCGCAAATAAATCTCGGAAAGGAAATGCACCACCGCAGTAGCAGTCCAGAGCCCAAAGCCCAGAGCCCAGGGTAAGTTGTGTGGTGCATTTTAAATGCTCCGAAAATAAAGGTGTTTATTTTAGAACCAGGTTGGCAGGTACTGAAGCAAAACCATAAATTCTTACTAATTACCCAACATAAACGAGCGCGCACACACACGTACATAAGCACACAAACACACCAACGGAAGTTTTTCGCGTCGGAACTTCATAAACTGTTTAATTGCATTAGTTTATGTGATGTTCGCTCCTGAGCACAGCATTAAAACAATAATTAGTTTCGTTATCATTGTGCAAACTTAATCTTTTCATGATTTCTCCATTGTTTTTATTCTTCTACAAAGATACAAATTAGCAAACAGAAATAAAACTAGTGTTTGTCGTCAGCGGTTTGACTTTGAAGCAGCAGTAAGCTAAGTTTTCATGTCAAACGCTAGAGTAAAATATTAGAAGGAGAAACCTAAATCTACCAAAGAATTCTTTACTAAGAACCGCTTGAAATAGGTGATGGCATCATCAAATCGATCAATTTAGTTAAGAACGATTATTGATTAATTTTGCATGTTACCAACGTAGTACACAACTACATATAGTAAGGCACTGTTGGTTAGAAGGAGTAGCCATTCAGATGAGAATTTGGTGGTGGCTCTGTGGCGTGAAATATCGCTACAAACATAGACCAAGAAGATATCTCTTATTATTTAATTAGTTCATTTATTTCTCTGGCGACCTTTTTTCTCTTTTATCTTATATGTCCTACGATGTTTTAGTTTTGCTTCTCCTTCATCGCCATCCTGATGAAGGATAGTTTGTGTCTCCATCTTCTCCTTCAATATTCAGTTTTTACTTTCTTTAAATAATGCTATTTTACTTCTTACTCTCATTCTTCTTTAACGATTCTTATAATTATTTTTGTCTAGTTATCATGTTTATCATTAGAAAACCAGTGATTGCATTCGTCATTGAAGTCTGACGAATCTGACGAATCTTCGTTTTGTCAGTAAAACCTTGTAAAAACTAAGGTTCAAAATCTACAGCAATCACTCAGCGAACAAACACTTTTAACTAGGATCGTTTGAACTTAACCACACTGACGTAAATGAATAGCGGTTCATTTTAAACAGAAGTTGAGATTCGCAACGATACCCGTACTATCAGTTCGTACTTTTAAATGATCCAATCGGCCTAAAAGCGTTCTCATCGTAAGTGCTTTCGAATATTGCAACTGCGCTGCAACTCAAAATTGTATTCATTTCGGAAATTACCTTCAATTAACAGCCACAAAAGAGCAGTCACGACCTACGAACAGAAAACTAAAAAAAAAAATTAAATAAAACGTTCCTCGCATCGCATGTGCATGCAACTCTTCAAAAAACCTTCCCAAATAAAAACGAAGAACTCCTCTCCAGGCCCGCGTTTAATGGCGTCTGCACTAATATGCGAGCTATCGCAATAACTATCGCGGCCGCCTATCAGTGCCACTGGATCAACCGGCAGCAGGTAAATTGCTCCTTGGCTGGTGGTATCAATTTCACTGATACACCAAGCCCACCGAGTAAGGGCGGCCCAAATGTGCTCGCGAAGTGCGCCTTCAGCGAAAGCAAATCAAACACAAAAAACGCTGCACTGCTTCAACACGAACGCTAGCGTGTGGTGGCGGGACCGTGCTTTGGCAAAAGGTAAAGTACTGTAATTGAAAAGAAAATTTTCAATCCCTCAATTATTCTAACCCTTTCGGGCAAACTGCTGCCGTCGCTGCTGTTGCCGCTGAACGACATCGAAACGAACAACCGTCGCTCAAGTAGACGGTAAAACATTCAAGGCTCGAAAGTGGTTAAGGTTTCGTTTCAATTTCGGTGCACCGATCAGCGAGCAAGGTTTCCGAGAGAGAGAGAGGGAGAGAAGGGAGGCGGAGGGCATGGAAACGGCAAACGATGGTTGCTGAAGAGGGAGGTTTACAACCCCCCGACTTCCCCCGCCAAAAACGCTGACAGAATGCAGAACGCTAACGCTGAGCCGAAGCCATTTTCTGCTCGAGTTTATGGTACGCAAGCCCGGTCCCGGAACCCGGAAACACCGGACCAAGCATCATATTCATAAATAAGCAAACAAACGTACCACAAAACGCGTGTCGGCACGGTGGTCCGGACGGCGGTAGGTCGGATAAAGTGTTCCAGAAAACCGCCCGCACGAGAACGGACCAGTCGACTTCTTCCCTTCGACCACCGAATGCTCGAGCATTCAACAACTTATGCTTCCACGGCACGGAAGGGTGCGCGAGGATATCGGCGATTAAGTTATAACCACTTTCTACCGGAGCTAATCATCTTTGAAACAAAAGACCGTTCCATATCCGCCAAAGCGCCTTCTCCACCCGTAGAGGCGAGTGGACGGAAGAGTGATTCCAGGCTGTTGATCCCCGACCATGCCGAGCGCCAATAATTAGCGCAAATTAAATCCAGAAACTCATCGAAACACGTTTTTCCCGGCTGAGCTGGCAAAGCGAACATATGCACCCACACACATAAACACACACACGCACACGACAAGGCGGAAAATACCCACACGTACGCGAGGGCCGCAGGATACGAACGAAACCCCGGAACATCCCTGCTACGGCTACACCATCCGTACGAGCTACGTTACGAACAACCGTGGAGAATGTGTTCATATTTTCCTCCCGTTTATCACGCTTCGTGAAATAATTAAAGTTTTTCCAACCGAACGTTCCACCGACCGACTCAACACGTTCCACGGGCTACATGGGGCCGGGGTTCGGGAGCGCATTCGTTTTCTGCCTCATTCGCTCCGGTATGCGATACCGCAATTCCGGTGTATTTCACCACCCATAATTACAGTCTCGGACAAATATTTCCACTCTTAAAGTGGACCACTCGAGGGAACTCGAGTTTTTTTTTTTGCCGCTGATTTTTGAAGCGATTTTTGGGCTCCCTACACCGATGGACGAGAAGCAACCGTTTTGAGCAGCATTAAATTTGTTTCGCAAAAAGTAAAAAAATACTTTCAACAGTTTTACTCGTCAAATAATGTAGCTTAGTTGCAAGTTTTGAGCTAAAGCTTGCTTTCTACAATACAATAATATTTTGGAAACACAAAAACCACACTACTATTAGTTTGCAAATCTCTAAGCATATAGAAACTTTAAATAAAAGGGAGGGCAAGGATTAAACGATCCTGGAACACTATGCAGATTGTGACTAGAAGCGACCCCGCTTTACATGGTAAAAACCACTACCATTTCAAAACGTGAACAATGTATGAGAAGCAAGCAGTTTACCTCCAGTGCCGCCCAACCGAAGTCGAGTGGGTTAGTCAGCATCATAAACCCTGCGAGAGGATGTGGTAATCTGTACAACGCGGAAGGTCACTGTTGGCCGTGGGCTCTGGTGGGTTAAGGAGAGGCAACATATTCCCTTCCCATTTCATTGGCGAAATCGGTAGGTGTATAATGAAACGTTTCTTGTTACCGTTTCCATCGTTGCTATGTGTATTATTTTCTCATACATTTCGTTGCGTTAGATACACGATGCGTCTTTAAATTTAGCGTTATTGTATAATGTTTTTTGCTTTATTCTGTACAAAGGCAGAGTAAATTTTAAATATTAATACAATTTGGAATAAAGAAGCGATTAAATAGAATATTATATCAACATATTGCAGCGCAAATATAGAAACCAATTTCAAGCTATTGTAAGAATATTACATTATGTTTTAGACAATTTTTTACTTACCGTAAGTAAAATTTTTTCTTTGAACATAATTACACCACGTATAACAATAATTGTTTCCTCCTAAACATATTACTTTCAATCTTTTTATTTTAAAAACGTTTTATGGACGCTTTCAAACTGGATGGTCAAATCAAATCAGGATGAAATATTTCATGCATTTTGAGAAAAAAAGATAAACATGGAAAGGAATGAATGAATTTTACTGCACTCGTAAAATATGTTAGGATTTACAAAAAATACGATCGAATAGCAACAATGTCTAATCCTACGCGTAGAAATCTTTCCAAATCCGAAAAACCGATTTTTTGTACAGCTTTTTAATGAAAAATCATGTGTATGCTTTTACACTTCTTTTATAGTAAAAAAAAACGCTGAAGCAAATTACTCCTACCGTTCATCGTTGTTACACATCCAGTCGCTAACGAGAGGACAGAAAAAAATGAAATATATTTTCAATTTTTTCTACATTTTAACACAACTTTAAAACACTCTTATATGACCCACTTCGCAATTAAACTTAAGTATATCTCGTGAAACAGGACGACACTAGCAAGCATTTCTGGGAAGTTCCTCGTCATGCGGCGATAGAAACCAGCGAGAGACGGGAGATACACGACAGAAATGCTTCCCATTTACCTACACCACAGCCGAGTAATATTCTTCCGCTTCACCGACACGGGTCACTTCTCCCACCGTCTACGGCTCCGTAAAAACGCCCCACGGGGTTTCGGAGCTATCATTAACAAACATTCTATTTCTAATTAGAGTTACGTGATTATTTTCCAAATATTTTTCCACGCTTAATTACGCTTCCCAGTCGCCTGTGTCCGAGCATCTAGCCACCGCCACCGCCACCGAAGACCGGCTCATCGGGGCGAAAAAAGAAGGATACTTGAAACGAGACACGCAGCTACAGCAATAGCAACACAAAAATACACACCACCATGTAGAGATGCTTATATCGGCGCGTTGCTAATATCGGATCCGTGTGCCCGGACGGCTGGGAACATGCTGCAACACAAGCTGGGAAGCAGCGACCCAACATACGATTCTCCTGAAAGCGCATACTATGATGGAAAAGATATGCTCCGTTTCTGACGTTCAACCGCAGACACGGTGCGCCTCGGTTCGGTGACTCGTTGGACACGATTATATTAACGGAGCCGGTGGAGCCATGCGAGGGACTCTACGACCATTGGGGTTGGAAGAGTTGCACGAACAAAACAAAAAAAACCAAAGAATCCTTTCCAAATAGAAAAACTCAAAATGTGCGCGCCCATCGCGGAAACACGGTACCCTGGAATACCAATGAGTAAGCCACGGACGAACGAGCTACTGATAGCGAAACGAAAACTGTGCAACTTGGTGTTCGCATGGTTTTTGGGAGGAAAATCCGAAAAAATTAAATCATTTCCTACTGGAGCAACAACAAAAAAAAACCTGTTTATGAACGATTCAACATTCCACTTCAGTCCATCCGTCGGCAAAGCAGTCGTCAGATGAATATTCGCGTTCGTCTCTTTTGATGACCGAACGATGGCACGGTGCACGCTGGAGAATGAACCGTACTATGTGTTGGTTTGATAAATTCTTTTTGTTTTACGCTTCCCGTTTCATTTTCGGTGTATCCATATCATATTACTTTATGCAATCCGAAATGTTTTCCTGCTTTTCTCGCAGTAAATACACTTTTTGTGTGTATGTTTTACCGCTTCCATGGATTTTTTTTTGTTCGTACCTATGATGTGTGAGTTAATGAAGAAAAAATTGAAAACTTTCTGTATTTATGCTTGAATTTACGCGCTTGTTTGGTTTTGCACAGTCAAACAATACTGCAGTATTTTAGTTTGGTAGTCGCAAATAGAAGTGGCTTTTTTTGTGAAGTGTTTCAGACTATTAATGGAATGGATACATTCAGCACCAGCGCCTTTCTTCGTTGCATGGTAGATTAACTAGGTAGCGTTTATAAGAGCCAAACTAGCGTGTTCAACAACAAAAAAAACGAAACATTACGTGTGAGCATGTTGAAGACATGTGAAAATGTATAAAGACTACGTATTTTGTTGATGAAATAAATGAGCACAAAAATGGAATGCTAACAAGTACCAACATAGTCGGATAGTCGTTCTTTGGAAGCGAAAGTGACGATCCCCCGTTGCAAAGACTAGTAGGTCCCTGAATTCTTCCGAAAATTCAAACAACTTTTGCGTCCTTTTTCCAATTTATTCAAACTCAATAGCGCGTGTCATAAAGCATCTGCT
>JXXA01020188.1:0-13531 GCA_000956255.1 Anopheles punctulatus
TTTTTAGATAGACTTGGTACTATGTGATTTCTTAAACCTGGCTAAAATGGTACTAAAGGAATGCCGAAAGAAAATATGAAGAAACCCTACAAAAAATGAAAAAATATATAAAATGTAGAAAATGTAGAAAATATCAAGTATAGAATATGAAATATAGAAAATATGAAGAAACCTCGTATGTTTCGTAAAAAATGGATCAAAATGTGATGAAATCTGTAGTGTAGGTTGAAATTATCTTTAGCGTGCAAAAACATAGACTAAAATTTTGGGCCATTGTATTACAGAGTGATATTTCCGTGTTTTAGTCGACTGGCCGAAAACTGGATCACTTCTCCTACACTCTGCTTATGAAAAGTAGCTAGCCTACGGCATCCCAAGCAGTTTTTTTATCCAAAATGTTTAGTATTTGAGATCACGCAGATCCCACTAATTAGTGCTTCTTTCACTAATTTTTTTTCTATACAAGTCACTTTTGATATTTGTTTACAGTCAATGTAAGCAAACGGTTGTACATAATACTGGATTTAGACAAAAAAAATGCATGTTCGAGTTTATACAATCGAGGGTAATCTGCTCGAATTTGGTTTTTGATTTTGACAATAATGACAATTATTTTTGTTCCACTGTTGACACAAGGGAGGTGCACCTCCCTTACACCCACCTTGGTTTTTCTGTTTGCGACCGATTATTGCTGCTTGGTCAGATTTGATGCTGACAAAAATTTTCCCTGCATTTCTTATCGTTCGTACTGTGCGTGGATTTATAATATCACCATCGCTGCCTAGCTTGCAGTTGTGTCAGCCACTACGAACACAACTTGTTGAAATTACCATACACCACAGTTCGCATCGTTCATCGCATCCTGGAAGTTTCCACCACCAACTTCTAGAGGTAGAGAAACGCGCTACTTCCGAATGGCGAATGTTGAAAGTATGTTTGGCAATGATATTCTATGCTATTCACTGTTCGCGTTGTTTAGTAGCTTGTGTCGTGTGCCGTTTACGTTGACCAGGCATCAGTCAAATTAGAAGAGAGTGATGTTTAGTTGCTCTTCTAATGTTTAGAGATGTTTAGACCAACAACTTGCTCCTAGTGTGCGTGGTTTTCACGTAGATTGTTTGTTTGCATATTTTACTTCCACCGTAGGAGAAGACAACATGTTGAACGAAGAGCAGGAATCGTCCCAATCCAACAGCAGCAATGGGTCGAGTAGCGTTGTGCAACCGTCCAGCTTCCAGCTCAAATCAAGCGTTCTCCGACAGTCCACGTTCGGAGGATCATCATTCCTTGGCGGTGGCGGTTCCTCATCGAGCAACAGCATATCGTCGTCTCCATCGCTTTCCGGTTCCGTCGGTGGCAGTGCGAGCTTAGGAAACAGCTTTAATCTGAAACCTAGCGTTCTGAAACCATCACAGCTCAGCTTCGGTGGTATTGGCTGTACGAAAGAAGGAAACGGTGCAGCGGCGGACAAGAATGGAAGTGATTCGGTCGGTCCGGCTACAACGAATCCTTTCCTGAAAACACAATTCAGCGAAGACGAACCGGCGGAGGGTGAGACGAAAGATAGCACAGCTGACAGCAGTAAAGCGGAAAAGGATGGCGATAGTAGTGCGAACAGCAACAGCAACAATATCGATCCGTTGGCAAAGCTGAAGAGCGCCTCTCTGCCGAAGTCGAATCTGTTTGCAAACGTAAAAAAATCAACGCTGAGTGAAGCCTCTTGCGGTTTTGTTTTCGGCCAGAACGTGCACGAACGCGTGACGGGGGAAAACCTAAACAACGCCGCCAGTGCCAACACTTTGCCGACAACTGGATTTTCGTTCGCAACAAGTGTTGTAGCTGGAACAACTGCTGATGGTGGTGCGGGCAACGCGGCCAGTGTAGCACCGACAGCAACCGGCACAACGCCCGGCAAGGATGGATCGTCCGATTCGTCCGATGGTAGCAGCCGGGAGCCAAAGGATCGAGAAAGTCTGGAGGAAGCCGCCCGTCGGTACGAAGAAAGCAGGGGAGCACTGAAACGCAAGTACGAGGAGGTGGAAACGATCACCGGCGAAGAAGACGAGCGCAATGTGGTTGAAATTAACTGTAAGCTGTTTGCGTTCGCTAAATCGAACTGGGAAGAGCGTGGCCACGGCACATTGAGACTTAACGACAAAGATAACAATGAATCTCGCGTTGTGTTCCGGCAGTCGGGCAATCTTCGTGTTCTGATCAACACTAAGGTGAGGGAGCAAGAAGCAACTATGTTTAAAAATGGATTCAAGGATTTATATCCGGTCCGGTTTTCTTTTCCCAACGAATGAAACCCACACATTCTTACTAATATTTCTCCAATCTTCTTTTTCTTACTATTTAAGGTATGGTCCGGAATGGTCGCAGAGCAGCCGAGTCAAAAAAGTCTGCGTCTTACCGCTATCGACAGCACGGGGCAGATCAAGGTGTTTCTTGTCATGGTAATTATTTGCTCGTTTGCTGTTCGACCACCAACTAAATTCCGCATTCGTTTTATAGTCACGACCGGAGGTGGTTACAAAACTGCACAGAGAACTTTCGAAGCGCATTGAAACGGCAAAGCAAGTGGCCGAACTGGAGGCGGCAAAGGAAAACAAGGACGATAATAAACCATCCTCCGTTCCCGTGGGCAGTGTCAGCATAGGTGACGAGCGAGTCGAGGATGGATCCAGAGTACCGGTGCCGGCAGATATCGATTCGACCGCAGATACGGACGAACCGAGTTCGAAGAAGCGTACCAGCATAACGTCGTCACCGCCATCGTCGTAAAAGAAGCGCATCCTCTGTGTGTCACCATTTTCTTACTTCCTTCTATGAAGCCTATCAATGTTGATCGACACAAATATTCGTACCGAAAGTTTCCTACACATGTAAATGCTGGCGCGGTCCACTTACTCTCCGTTCCTTGAAGACATTTCTTTCCCACTGTAAATCTACGTTGAATTAGTTCGCTTGGTAAGTTGGAAATTTGGGAAAAGCCATTGGAATATTGTGTGGTGTCGCAACTAATGAGGGCTACAGAACTGAACCTAAAAACAGTGAATAATCGTCATAGCAACACGGACGGAAGACAAGTGAAAAGCAATCGTCTATTTGTTCCAATTTATGTATGCAGCTGTCAAATATCTCGTCTGGCATAAGTGCAGAATTTGTTTTAAAACAAGCAAAGATTCATGTCGGTCTAGACATAGAAATAAAGAGGACATCAACCGCACTTTTAGATACAATTCGCACGTAAACATAATATCGAATTACAATACAATTTCTGTGTTCACGGTTTTAGCTAGCGTTACGAACGGTTTAAACCAGTTTCCAACAGCGGTACAATCGGTCGTATTTTATATAGGGAAGTGCGTGAGTGAGTTTTTCTTCATTTTTTGTTGTTGTAAAATTTTGTTGGCACCGTCCTTATATAGTCTCATTTTATTTTCTCATATCCTATCGCTATGTGAAATGGTAGGAAATTGGGGGTTTAGGAATGATAGAAAAGTTGTGTGAATCATTGCTTGTAGTACCGATAAATGTTAAACTCTTTAGCGTGGAGTGTTTTTGCGCATGGTAAATGGCAGATTCATTATGAGAAAGGTAAATTCAATATACTGCGGATGAGTTTTTATGCGTGAACATCGTATGTTCAATCCGAGCGAGAGTAAGTACACGATCAGAAATCGCAGCAGCCCATTATTGAAGGATTTTTGGGAGTGCTTGCATAACCAGGGCTTAGTACAGCAAACAGAAATACATGTCCCCCAAGTCAAACCTCCTACATCTAATTCGAGGGAAGGCGGAGCTGGTTGAGTTATTCATTAATAAAAGGATGCTGATATAGATGCAAAATCAGGAATAGAAAATGATACACTTACCTAGGTGGTACTGATTTTCGATAACGATCCTCACACGAGAGACGATAAAAGATAATAAACGAGGAATGGAATAGTTGGCGTGATCATGATTCTTTCTGCAATGTTTTTATCACGAAAATGCCCTCATTCTGACGTGCTCGGTCTCTACAATGAGACGAAACGTTCGGCTTGCTACTTTTATTCATATCAAAATGCCACATCATGAAAACATAGCCCACATTTAACATCCTTCCGGCGGACAGGTATTTGAGTATACACAGAAAACTTCACATTTATTGTCATACACTTGCACACGAAAACGCAAATAGAACATCCGTGTTCTCTTTTATTACCCGTGGAAAGTTGGAAAACTTAACAAACACTATTAATTAGAACAAGTATACGAGCTTATGATTCCGTAGAAATTATGGCAAGTGGAGCGTTGGGAGAACACCGCCGCTGGGAGGAGCGAATCTCGGACGAAAGCAGTCGATTGTGTATGAAATGCAACTTCCCGAACGAAAAAAAAGCGAAAAAGAACCGTCTTTTTCTAAGGGCTCCACAACCAAGAGTATTTACAGACCCTTGTTGTAGTACACAACATCCAGCTCGGGACGCTCCTTGCGAAGTTTCGTGCGCAGCTCCTCCTCGATGCTGTCCACGTGGATCGAAGCCTTCTGACTGAACAGCGCACAGCAGAGTGGAGTGGCGAACGTGAGACACAGTCCACAGAACAGCGTCTGGATCGGTGCATTTGCCCATGGGAAGCGACGCAGGAAGCCTCGCTTTTCCAGCGTGTTCATCAGTACTGGCGTGAAGACTGAAGTTTTGCGTTCAAAAAGAAACGTAACATTCGTAAGTGACATGGGATAAGCGTGTGTGGAGTTGCATTCATCTTACCCATTCCGGGCATGGCCATCAGAATACGGCTGAAAGTGACTGCCGAAATGCCCTCCTTTGCGGCACGAACCGATTGACCCAGTTCTTTACCATCCTTGTCCAGCAGAGTGACACCATTTTTAATTTCTCTAGTGATCCGGAGAAGAAACAAACGAATAAATCATAAAGAAAAGGCTGTATGATACACGGTTTCTTTGGGGTGTGTTTCGTCCATATGGCAAACGCATGGTTGGTGGGTATTTGCCTCCGCATAGGTTCATAAAAATAACTTCTTCGTCCAAAACGAAGAGGAGAAGCAATTCCAATGTCAAGCTCACACTGTCGTCACTATGTATCTTTGGGTTTTTGCTTTCATGTTACCGCAAGCAAGCGAACGCGAATTCCCGTCATTAGTGGTGCTATTTTTGAATTTGCTTCTGCAGTCCTTTGCCCAATTTCGAGGCAGTCAGCAAGCAAAGGAGGAAGCCACACTGAGAGACTCATACCACACATTTATCGTATGCTCAGCGTTATTTGATGCTGTGTTCGCGCTATAGGCACGGCGATACTTACTGAATGCGCATCAAGGGAATGTTAATGCAGTTAGCGGCAGCAACGGCGGCAAGCGGCACGAGACGTCCGACGAGCGGAGGAGCATTCTAAATGGATGAAGAGAAAAGCAACAAAACTCTTCGTGAAAAATGATCACAATTTGCACCACGTGCCGTGGCAAAGCACAGCCGCTGAACACATGCCAACATCCGGGGGAATCCCCCAAAGATGACGAAACGACACGATCTAGTAGCCTACCCGCACGAGACGATTGAGCGAAAGTGCAGTCACTAGGGCGCCACCTGTTGCCATGCAGTACGAGGTCAGCAGCTGCTCCTGGCTGATCGGTGACGCTCCGGAACGGTTCGTGTAGTTCACAACGGCGTTGAACGACTGGTTGAACCACTGCCAGAAGATGACGGCGGGCGTCGACTTGTAGAACGTCATCATGCAGCCGGTGATCGTCATGTTCATCGGCACCTGGGCCGACATTCGGCCCACCAGCAGCATCTTCTCACCCGTGTCCGGGTGGAACGCACTGTCGTATAGGTACTTGGCGCTCCATAGCTCATCGACGCTGGTCACATCTGGGACGGGCTTACCAGCGCTAGCACCAGTTTCAGGAGGGAAAGGCAAGCAAAAATATGTTAAGGCGTCTGTCGGGCAAATCGAGCCGTAAGCACTTCCGTCCACAGGGCGGAGGTCACGGGGCATAAATAGGGTCGTTACCGATAGTCGCGCACAATTCGGGCGGCCCGATCGAGCTGCTCCTCGGTGGCGAACACATTCAGCGGATTGGTCACGATAAGAAAGTGCTTGGCACGATTAAGGTAGGTACTTTGGTCGTAGCGCGGCTCATCCAGGTTAACGCGAGGTAGTTCGATTGCCATGGTAACTGTGCAGCTGCCACTCGATTATATAAGCTCGAAAGAGGGGGTGGGTAAATGTGTAGGTTTTCCTCTGTGCGCTCCCGGAACTTTTTCACGGTCGACACCGTACACGCGCGTTCGATTACCGGGCGCTGTACCTTTCGTAGCCGATCTCGTACAAAAACTGGCACGGCGATTCAGCCCGATCGCTCGGTCGAGGTTCGTATTTTGGCTGGACGAAGCACACACTCCGGCAGGGGCTGATAAGCGGTGAATAATACGTACAGAAGAACAAACGCCGACAGCACGAGCACACGAGCACTACAGTGTCTCGTAAAGTAACATTAAATTAGCATTCCCAGCACACAAGTGGACCCTGGTGACTGTGGGCGAAAAGTTGTTTTACACAGAGTACGACGACGGGATGAGACGGATGGACAGTTCCTGATTTTTGCCCAGATAGTGAGCCGATTGTTTTGTGCTATCAGTGGTCCGGTATTTCGGGCTGGCAGTGAATACAAAAGGAGAGAACGAGAGAGTAAGAGTAAAAAAAAACAGTCCACGATTTGTTTGTATACTGACATTTTTCCGCTCTTGTGATATTTTTTTAAGATATGAAAAAGCAACTTTTCTGATCGTTTTTCGACAAGTTAACGCTACGGAATGTATCAGAATTATACTATGATGTAGTTTTGCGAGAGAAAGAGAGAGAGAGAAAGAGAGCGAGGGAGAGCGAGAGAGGGTGAGAATGAAGAGAGTGAGAAAAATAAAGAGAGAGAGAGAAAGAATGAAAGGCTACAAGAAAACAACACACCAGTGATGTAGTGCACAGTGGGTCATTGCCATTTCACTAAAAAAAATTATGTAAGGAATAACTTATAAAAATATGTTAGGAATCCATTTTTCGCAGTTCGCGGCTTACAATGAAACTAAATTGAAACTTGATAATGTTTGATTTTCATTGTCTATATTTTGTGCATGGATTGTAATGCAATTCAAAAAATAAAGATAATACCAACGGCTTGCGTGTGTTGTACGAATTAATACTAAAGGCCTTTGGGATACAACAAGTAGAATTTCCAGAAAGTTGCATATTTACGGACGTATTTTCCCATTTTTTTGCACAAAAGTGTAACGTATACGTATTACGTACAAGGGTTTATGATTGGACATGATTTCAATTGAATAATTCACTTTCTGTTGACGACAAAAACGTATCGTGCTTTTTTGCTAACCTTTGTGCATACAACCACAGTAATGGACGTAACGTAAGTTTGTATAGAAATGGGTTCTATTTCAAAATGAATAAAATTTTTGTGTGGTTATCGATTGTACTTCATGAATTTACCAAGTTGAAGAAAAATGTATGTCGAAACATGATGTACAAAATAAAACCAGTCGAGAAGAAAAAGAAGTATTATGTTAACACTTTAGGTACCGTGGCAGTGGTATACGACTAAAGAATTTTCCTATTCCTTATTCGTTCTCAGTACAGCAAACGAATATGGGGAAAGACAAAAATATAAAATATATGTTATAGAGAAAGAGAGAGAGAGAAAAAGAGAGAGAGAGAGAGAGAGCGAAAAAAGGAAGTGGAGATATTTAAACTAAATATAATGTTTAACATGGACGACCCGTTGGTGTTCCCAACGACAGTACGACAATATTAATCCGGTAGACGCAGTCTTCCACAAAATGGCAACATTAAGTGTCTGTACAACAGGTAAACTACACTGTACGTTTTTTTTTTACTACTTACTTGTTATTACTTCTTTTCACCGTAATCGTTTTCGAATACGTCGCTATCGTTGGGTGGAACATACAAAAAAAAAACAATAGTCGATTTTATCATTACATTTTTATTTAACTTTTTCAACAATTAACATCTCATAGCATGAGCAGTTTGTTTGGTTTTAGACTTGTTTTGGTTTTATATTTTATACTTTTTTGACCCTCCACTGTTATCTTTGAACGTCGAATTCATTCACAAACGCTTTGATCTTTTCCTTTACTTTTTTTCTGCTTTCGAACGTACCCTAAGTGTTTGTGGATTGGTTGACATCAATAATCTGGAAATGATCTTATAGCATTCGAGTGAAACAGGATCTGCAATAACATAGATTCACAGAAACCCACATAGTATGTACGGATTTAGACTCTGTCTGTAATGTATTGCTATAGAGAGGTTTATAATGTGTTATCGGCGCTTCAGCTGTTCATGTACGCTGTGCGCGGATATTAACTTTCGCAATTTTTCTGTTCGTTTTTTCTTTTACTCAATCTAATTTGTATAACGCAAATGTCGTGGCGCGATAACGCCTTCGAGAAAGAATGTGCCAGATTTGCATGCTAATGCTGGAGATATATTATAAGTGTGGGTGGTTAATGTATAGACCGCAGATAATGGCAAAAGGTTCCCATGCCAGTAGGAACCGAGCCGTATCCGAAAGAATATTGCATTCTACTTCTGCCAATCCCCTTCATGGTTTCGTTCATCGTTTGTTCTTCATTTCCTTGCCATCTTTACATCTACTATGGGTTGAACGATTGATTGACATTTTAACTAGCTGCCGCCAGCTGTAAACTGGCACTTGTGATCGAATGAACGTACTCTCGTTTAAATCTGCGCACGCATCGAATCACGAAGTTGGGGTTGATCATATCAACAAAAGAAACAATTTTGGAGTAAACAAGAAACGAAATGAAATGTTGGAAACATTTACCATATTGTATAAGCTGATGAAGCTTGATGGTGTATCGTAGTTAGACGGTTCGGGAGGCATTCAATTGACATAAGAGATTCGTTGTTTTGAACAATGTCTCCCGAATCCTAGTACACGATGATCAAAGTAGTTCGAGAAGTCGACTTGAAGTTGAAGAAGAGTACCATGTCTTTCCAGTTCCTGTTACGTCTTCATGCAGATTCTCGCATTGCACCGGGCTGGTGGGCCCGGCCGGGATCGATTGACTTCAGGTTTGACTTAATTGCGTCATCCTTGATGGAAGTACGTTCGATGGAGATAGATGATCTGAAACTGTTAATGCTCAATATTTCAGTAGACAAGTGTTATACACTTGTGGTGTATGCTCTAAGTCGACGTACGTTCTATCGACGCAATTCGCCCACCCGATCGCTTACTTGATCGATCGTTGCATGTGTGTAGGTCCTCGTTACTGCGTTCCAAACGCTTGACTGTGGGATTTTTATTTTGAACTATTTCATTTGCTACTATTAAATGTCCGTTCACTATGTGTCCACTACGGTGCTCCAAATGGGTGCGCTGCGTGCTAAACACTACTACAAGGTAATTGATAACCGTGAACGACGTTGACCAATGGGCACAAGCTATCGTGTATGTCCCATTATGTCGGTTAGGCCACTTCAGGATGATCAGCTCGGGTTCTCCTTTCCTGCTTCTGGCGTACGCACGCTGCGTGACTGTTACTCTTGAGCGTGGATCATCGGCAAGCTCATGACGCAGCGTTCGTTCGCGGCAAGCACGTTTTTCGTTCCAAAGGCAGCCAAAGGAGAAGAAATGTTCTCGTGTGAGATGGTGTTGATGATCGCGCACGATGGTGCGCTCTGTGATAGCCTTCTGTCCCGAACGAAGACTAACCGTCGCGTGCCATCGCATGTGTGTTTATTCTTGGGCTGGTCTCGCCGGTGTCCCAAAGACACTGCCGACACCCGCAGAACAAACTGCCAACGACGAACAAAGCAGACCTACGTCGTGTGCGTTTAGTTTTCTATGCGCTTGTTGCATATGGGTGAGTGCAATGTTGCGGTGCATTGATGTCTGCAATATCTACGTTTGAACCAACTTACGACTTTTGTAGTGTGTGTGCGAAATATCAACAAAATTTTCGCTACCGATGGGTAAACAGGAACGAACGAAACCATTCCGTACTAAAATCAAACGAAAATGGAACGTAAAAACCGAAACGAGGGGAAAGAAAATCGAACATGGGTGCCGAAGGCGGAGTTAAACATCCCTTTTCGTTGCATCCTTCGCACCCTAGCCGGGTAAATAATTCGTTTGTGTTAGTGTACAACATTTCCCCGCGTGGTGTGTGCCACTTTCCATGTGGTGAAGTTTGTGGTGAATGTAAATTTACGTTAACGCTTGCAGGTTCGACGAATCGATTAAGTTTAGTTTTAATAGACGATCGCGTTGTACGAGCCCGCACATGCTCACGAGATAAGAAGAATTGCTTGATTGGTCTTAATTACAGGTAACTGTACACATGGCTTGGCAGCAGGAATGTTGCAGTACGGTAAACAATATCGCAAGCGTCAGGCATCATTTCGGTGTTTCGATTAAAACAGATAATTATGAATCTGAAGTAAATGGAAACCATTTTAACGTTCACCGAAAAAAAATAAATGTAGTCAATACTGATTTAAACACGATAAAATGTACACACCCGGCACTAACTCTTCGCACCTAGCTCCTCCCTACCATGGTCGCTGTCGATCCATAAGTACAAAAATAAATTAATCGATCTGCGGTACCTATGTCAATCGATCAACGCCGCATGCATGTCCTCGTAACTGCTAACACTTATCGTATCGTATTAGGCTGGGAGGGTGGGCCAGCTTCGAGGAAGTCGTTGGCGTTAGGTATGTATTTTGTGGTGTCACTTTGCAAACTCCATTCGATTGCTTGCTCATAGATTAATATAGAAACGTAATCTTGGAACAACAGCAACAACAATAATAAATTACAGCATACATGCGCAGGAAGAGCGAGTGAAAGATTGTGAGATACGGATGGAGTACAGATCGTAGCGTTCGGGTTCTTTTTAGCGTTCTGCTTGCTGATACTCCCGTGCTTGCGATATAGTTTCGGTTTTTCTATGTTCAAAGTATGTAAATAGCGCTTCCGGGAACCAATTGCTCCTGCCGGTTTTTGTGTGTTGCCCTTCAGTTTAGCGCTGATTCGATCGATTGGAGCGTATAGACTTTTACGATTTTCATGCACCTATTAGTTTACCAGCATGACTAGAGAACCTGCGCATGGTTTTGTTTAGCTTTCCCTTACATTCAGTGCTCTGTCTGCCGCTGTGATAAATACTGTACTGTATAATATATATATGTATATATATTGTCTCTAATACTTATTCGTTTATAGGGTATAGGGCCGTTAAATAGGGAACATCCTCGCATGACCCCGTCAGGATGGTGCGAAGGCGTAGCTCAATAGAAGCGTCCGTACCGGCTGCGGACTTGTAGAGAGAAACGCGAACACATGATTGAGATTAGGATAAAGCTAACGAATGTTTCGACGTTTTCTTTAGCACACACTTTGCTATGATGCTGCAGTGTTTATACAAAGCATGCTTTGCATTTGTTGCATTGCCACACAACACTGCCACGGGGTGGCAACCCCTCTTTACAATTGGATCGCGCAGCTTCTATTGCGACGGGCGATGGGATTAGTTTATTTACACCTAACACACGGTACACGGCATTACGGTTCATTTGGGCTCTCTCCCTCCCTCCCTCCCTCCCTCTCACACACGCACATGTGTTCATAAAAGCGCATCATGGTAATATGTTTTAGCGATGGTGCAAACACTGACGCCTGGTTGTGATGATTGTTGGATCGAATGCACAATGCATTTGTGCCCGTCTAAGGGAAACGATCGATGGGATTGTTTTTTTTTTATGTTTTGTTTTGTTTTGTGGTGATGGTGATTGGCTGCTTGCTCAGGCGCACAAACGTAAAACAACGCCTCTTGGCTATCCTCACAAAACGCGGACAAAATAGTGTGTGAATTTGATTACCGAAAAAAAAAACGTGTCGAATACTTGTCGTCTTGCGTTTGGTCCTACGGTTTTGTATTGTTCTTCATGTAAAAATTATTTAATGGTGTCAATAATGCTTGCTACTAAATATGGCGCGCATGAGTTTTCGATCCTAGGGTGTAAATAGGTAGTGTATAGTGTTGGTAGGCAAATTGAGTAGAAGTTGCTCGGTAAGCGTGAGTGGCGCTTTACACTATGTTATCGGCGGTGCTCTGAACGATCGTGTGATTAAACTTTGTCCGAACGAAAGTCGCAACGAACGTAACGCTAACGCACTGCTGTTATCTAACTAGCTATCATGGCACAACTGTTTACAAATAGGAATGCAAAACCAGCATCTGGTACTAAAAGCTACTAAAGATGGTGGTGTGTGGGCTAGCCACCAACGTAGCAGCTGTGCTGAGCTGTACGATGGTAATATGTTTTCGATACTTTTGAACAACTGAATCGAAAACATCCAATGACGGACTTGCTGGGAGCTGTTAACGTACCTGTGATGAGCGGCACAAACAAAGGGAAGTTTGAGGAACATAAGCTACTGAAGCGTCTAGCCACTACTGTAAGTAAGCGAGATTACGGAAGATAGGTACACAGGATAGGGGACGTTGTCGTGGTTGTTTTGTATGGTGCTGCTGCACTTGGCGGAAGAAATGTATATGTATATACGCGGAAGATGAAGGGCGCATGGCGGAGAGTATGATGTAGCTTGGCTTCTGGCTAGCTCCCCTTTTTAATAGATACCTGCAAAGAATGGACACGGCGCAGTACGTTAGTGTTACGTCGCGGGAGTTGTAGCCGGTGTAAGCCGCTCGGTGGCTTGGAGATACTTACTGGGACACTCGGGAGGATTGAGCTGACCGAAGAAGTTCAGCTCGTACAGGGAAGCGACCGTGATGAAGAGCAGGTACCAGAACATCAGCACGATGCCGAGGCGCTTGTCGAGCTTCCAGCCGTTCAGGTGCGTTGCAAACAGCAGAAACAGCACCGTCGACAGGAGCGAGAGCGTCGAGTACGTGAGCCCCTTCGAGATGACGTTGACATGCGAGCCGGGCTTGATGATCGCGGTCTGGATGAACCATGGCAGCCCGAGACAGATGAGTATATCGAACACGTTCGACCCGACGGCATTCGACACGGCCATGTCGCCGTAGCCCTCCTTGATCACCGCGATGGAACTAAGCGCGTCCGGGACGGACACACCCGCTGCCACGAACGTTAGTCCCATGACGGTATCAGGGATGCCGAGGGTCGAACCGATGATCGTTATCATCCACACCATGAAGTACGAGTAGAAGGAGATCCAGATCATCGAGATGAGGAAGGTGAACGGGTACCAGTTTTTGTACTTCTCCGTCTTGCAATCGGGCATGGTGAGCCGGGCGGTGTAGTGGATCGGGTAGACGATCGCCCACGACACCTGCGCCAGCATGCCCCCGTCGACGGGCTTCTCCAGGGGGTTGTGCGAGTCCTGCGGTCGCGGTTCCTTCGGTTTGTAGTAGTCATCGCCGGCTGCCGGTGCTGCTGTCTGCTGAACGACCGCTTGTTGCTGCTGCTGCTGCTGCTGC